>JAZBGY010000352.1:20819-69765 GCA_037414755.1 Lydus trimaculatus | reverse complement strand
AGCGCTAGTTATTTCTACCGCCAATCAACCAGCGCTAGTAGTTGGCATAATGTCAACCCCGCTTAAAGCAACTATCTAGCAATCACACTTAAAAGATAGGAAATTACATATAGAGATGTAGTTTTTGACGAATCTCCTGTAGTCGATTACTGGGTCACTTGTGGAGCAACATACCAACGCTAGATCACTTCAATATAAAATTTGTTTTTGTTGTTTAAAAAAAGAACCAGTGGGAGTATGCTGAATTTGCCGCTACATGGAGTCTATCGAAAGCCTTAAAGACAAATAATCACTTTGAAACACTTTGTATGGCTTACACATGCATGCTAAAGGTAGCTCTACATTATAAGCGTACCAAGATAAGTTCAGCTATTGAAGTTTACGCATTACGTTTGTGCAAGATGAAAACTGAAATTATGACAAAAAACGAATTAAAAGCTGTAGTTAAACTCTATACGGCAATATGTTCCTTTGCTTTATCACGCGGAGATGTAGAGAAAGCAAATCAAGTTACTTATATTGGATTACGTATAGCAGAATCAATAAAATGGGATATAAATAACAAATAACTTATTTTTATAATTTTCTACAACTGTAATTTTTGTTTATTTGTAATAAATTATTGTATTCTGTCTTTCATAGATTATTGTGTTTTATTTCCGATTTCACAATTAATTTTTTAGAGTAATGCCGCACTTTTTTGGCTGTGAGGGAAAATCGCTCGTTTTCGGACCTGCCCTTGAGGCGGCTACGGTTTGCATAACTGCCAATAGTATTCAACTCTCAGCCATGATTGTTTAGAATGACATTCAGTAGCACCGAGAATAGATTTTTAATTTGTTTATAAATACGAAATTAAAACAATTTATTATCAATTGAAAGTATCATACAATAATTAATTAATTAACATCTATTATTGTATGATACTCTCAATTAATAATAAATTGTTTCAATTCCGTATTTATTTGTATGTAAATTTTTTAAAATTTTATGGACGCCACTGATTGTTTTTTTAGCCCCGCCCATATTTAAGATTTCAATATTATTGGCGATTATCAAAAATTCGTCAGGGGAAGCGATATTCCCATCACCGTACATTAATATAATCTGACCTCTAGAATGTGTAGTAAAATACAGCATTCAACAGTTTGGGTAGCCAGCAATTTTTTTTGTTGTATAGAGGAGTCACTAGTGAGTAGAGAACTGTATTTTCGGGGTCGAGGATGGTGTGCGTTATCCATCATCTTGAAAATAAGGGTTGCTTCAGTTTTCTTACTATAACTCGATCGATGACCATACGTCTGACAAAAATTTTGTAGTGGGCTTTCTTATAGATAATAGAATGTGGACTAACTGCAGTCTGACTACCTGGTAGATATAAGGATGTCAGTGATATTACTAGTCGCCTGTATGAACAGCCGCTGACCTCACAGACCTAAAACATTGTTCTATCACTCCTGTAGAGAGAAAGCTGGTTGACAATCCTTGGGAAGTCGCAACATATTATTAGCACGCCTGGCAACAGTGCAAATCTTATTTCATACTATGGTATGCTGCGGTTATTGTGCATCCTACGGATGCACATTTTTTGAAATATTAAAATAACGACAATACTAAATGTAGACCTCGTACGTTTTTTTGTTTAAATACCTGTTTGAGTAACAAGGATGGAATACTGATCGAAGAAATTTATAAAATATTCCTAAGGTTACAAATAAACATCTAAAGATCTTAAGCTTAGGCTTAAGTTACGGGCCCTAAAGCCCCGTCTTAGGCTGATTGTTTTGTAGAAAAAAAACGCCATTGGCGCCAGCCATAGGTTACACTACGTATTAAATCAATAAGTTGTGATCTTTTAAGGATATGTAACAATAAACAATAAAAATGGGAAAAAAACGTTTTATTATTAATTCCTTTTTATGACGTTATAACATATATCTATTACTTAAAAATAACGAATATACTCAGCTGACAGATACGATGATATTGGAATAAGTATAAAAATAACACAAAACAAAAAGAAAGTTTATGCATTTTGTGGGCTTTGATTAAAACCATTTTGTTTGAAATGACCCATACCTCTGCCACGATTGTGTTGGAAATTGGGACTATTAAATCCACCTCGACCACCACCTCGATTTCCACCACGGTTACCACCGCGTCCCCGTGGTGCACCACGTGGACCACCTCGACCACCACGTTGGCCACCTCTCATCATTCCACCACGACCACGTGGTGAAAATGTAGAAGGCTTATTTACATTAATCCTATCATCAGTACCAATATAAATACAAATTAACCGATCTCCTACTTTAGTCTGATGTAATGATAATGCTTTTCTATAATCATCCTCACTTTTTAATACAACAAATGCAATACCTTTACCCAAACCAGTCGCTGGATTCTCAGGCATTACGATCTTTTCATAGTCTACAACTGGTTTGAAGAGTGCTTCTACCTCTTGTAAGGTTATATTAAACGGTAGTCGTGAAACATGTACAAATGGTTTTTTCGGTTCGGTCGGAGCTTTACCAGCTGCTTTTACTTCTGTTTTTTTTTCACCTTCGCCTGCCTCATCACTTGTTTCTTCCTCTTCTTCTTCTTCTTCTTCTTCATCATCATCATCTTCTTCATCGCTTCCTTCTTCATCTTCGACTTCTTCTTCATCGTCATCTTCCTCATCGTCGTCATCATCATCATCATCATCATCGCCTTTTTCAACTTTCTGTTGTACTTTAACAGGGGGATTTTTCGCTTTACCAGTTTCTTCATAATCAGATTCACTTGATTCTTCATCTTCTACTTCTTCTTCTTCATCATCATCTTCACTATCCTCTTCTTCAACTTTTTTTGGTGGTTTTTCATTTTTCTTTTGTTTTGCATTTAAATTACCAGTACCAGGAAAGACAGTCATTTTTTTCGCTGATGATTCACCTTCATTTTCTTGTTTCTGTTGATTTTTACCAGTCAATTTCGGTGTTTTATTACCATCTTTTTGTAATTGTTGTGGTGATTTACCAACATTTTGTTTATTAGTTGGTGTCTTTTGTTTTTGTGTTTGTTGTGGTGTTACATTTTTTTGTTGTTCTTGTTGTTTATTTTTACCAGCTGATTTTGGTGTTGTTTTATCTAAATTTGGCTTTTTTGGTGTAACAGCGGGTGTTTCATCACCACCACCAACATTCTTACGCTTTTTTGGAGTTTTGTTAGCGAGGTTCACCATTTTGATTCAAAGCTAAGCTAAAATAATTAATTTCAATTGAAAAAAACTTATTCCACAATAGAAAGCAAATGTTTTTAATTAAAAATCATTGTAAAACTTACCAAATTAATAATAAACGTGTACTGAAAAAAACGAGTCAATCAATTGCACGTGGTATCTGCCGCTAACGCTAAGCAGGAAGAGAAGGAATGAGGTTAGGTTAAACAAGAAAAAAGCGCCCTCTAACCACGCTATTTGCTGATATATCAACAGCGCTTCTTACGTCTAAATAAATAACTGGTTAATGTAATCGAAAGCGGATTCGATTACAAGCTAAAATTTTACGCAACTGAACATGATTGTTTTATTTAATCCAAGATGGTTAATTGTAGCGCAATAAATGGTATTCCAGCGCGCAAAAAGACATTTATTTCATATACTCCAGAGTAGTAACAACAATTTGTTAAATTATATTTGAACTTAAGAGAAACAAATCGATTAAATTACTTTCATAGCATAATTAGAAAAATTAATTATTTGGAGTTGATGATACGAATAAGAGATGTCGTTAGTGGTTCTATGTGTATATTCAGCAAAAGTAAAGGCGGTAAATTTAAAATTCTTAGGATAAACTTCGAATTACCCAATACGTTTCTATCAGTCTAATCGACGTATAGATAACTATTATGCTAAAAATAACCAATTTTGAATTTATTGGATAATTGAATACCTTGCAATATTTAAAAATAGATAAGTGTCGTTTAATACAAGAGATAAACTTCAAGAGTGTAACGGTGTAACCAGTTTTTAATTTATTTGATATCCTCGAGGTATTCAAGATGTGCATTTTTCCAACAAATCCCTACTTATTCTCCTCCCCCATTGCACTTCAATAAAGTGCATTTCGATAACGATTTTTCTAATTTAACCCCAAGGATTGGTTATTGAAATTCTACAGATATGCTTTCTTTACATTTGTAAATAATGGAAGTATTTCGAAAAATCTTTATTAACAATCTATGAATCTATTCGCAAAAGGCTTTAATCTGAATAAAGACACGTTTTACACATGATTATTTTAATGGTCGAATGATTCTACATAGTGATTATTATCATTATTAACATTAAGACATTAGTGGCTGACAGTTAGAAGTACGACGATAATAGAAATTCTTTTCGATTTTAATTAAAAATCTTTGAAAATTATTATTCTTAACAACACTATGATTGAGTCATCTGTTTTCACATTCCATATAAAAATGCTAATTTTAGAGAAAAAATGCTAAAAATAAGCAAGATTTGAAAGAAAGAAAGAAAAAAAACTGTTACGATTTGTGATGAAAGGTGATTGAACTTCATCATGAAGCAATAATCAAGAAGACTATTTAAGAAAGGATCCTCTCACTACTATATAAAGAATGACACTGTAAAAGGTCGAAACCTGCTAAAGCACGAAAATACAACAACTTATCAATTATGTTATTTTTTTTTTTGTGTGTACAAATCGATATATTAAATGTGAACGTTTACTAATCTTGTTGATCTTGGTTAACGTTACTTTTGGGAGAAAAGTTGTTGGTAAACTTTCAAAATTTCAGTTTTAAATAGCCTTCTCTTGTCGGGTCCACTCTACAGGATCAGGTCTCGAAGAGCTCCACTAAACCGGTTCCTGCTGCTGAATATCAGCTTAGTCATATTTAATTTATACACTTACCTACAACGGTTAACGAATTTCAATTTGCAATAAAAAAAAATGACTAAAGAGGAACAAGTTTGAAAATGCTCCACGAACGGTTTTTTGTGACTGTGCGAAATTAGCAATGGAGCTTTTGCAAAAGTTTTGCACACGCACTACAAGCTAATGCGCATTTAGCCACTACTACGATTCTTTGACCAGAGGCAATAACAGTGCTTGAGGACTCTTTCCTAAAACCTAACTTTCTACAAATACACCAAAACACTAGCAGGAAGTTGTTAGATTTCTCAATGTACATCTCCTTCCATTGATACCTATTAGATTACTCAATTGAATTTGCATTTTATAGACGACCCAACACCTGCACGTGTATACCTATAGAAACAATCAAAATGCTGAAAGATCCGCTAGTTTTGTTGCACCGTTGTTGTTGTTGTTTTAATACAGTTGCAACGGACTCTGAATAACCCTCACACCTCTATCAGAAGGTCGGCCGTTGCTACATCTTCACCATCTTCATCTCCCTCTTGTTCATCGTTCTTCACCGTATATTCTTTGTTGGTTGGTTTGTTCGGTTAGTTGATTCCTGAGAGACCTAGTGACGTCTTCTACCACCATCACCATCATCATCATCATCATCATCATCCAATACACACAATCCTGTTGTAAACTAACTGGTCTTTTGGTGTACCGCTAGTTTTCTCTGTAGGTCCGTTATACAGTTATCCGTCTCTATCTATATGTTTTATATGTGTGTGTGTTGTTGTGTCACTGACCTCAGTTGCCTCCTCACCTGGCCCGTTCAGTCGTCATTGGCGCACCGCGCAACAACAGGTGCGTTTAACAACCCGCTCAAAAGAAAAAATCTTCTACGGTGGTTCTGTGGTGGTTGTATACATATATATGTGTATGTGTGTGTTTATTAACCCTCTTTATCTCTATCTCTATTGATAACAAAAAAAAACAGGAAGATTATAGTGAACACTATCGGGATACTTTACTCTATTGTTGTAGTGTCCGGTCGGTGGTTCTTTTGTAATAGGGGATATATTTGGCGCCACACACGTGTCTACCCTCTTTCAGGTGATAAGTGAAGTGATTTTAACTCTTCGGTGATTTTATTCAATTAAATTTAAATTTTTAATGTAATTATCCGGAAACTTTAATACTTCTCTTATAAATCAATAATACATAAGGAAAAGGTATATTTCTTATCAATTTTATCATTTATTAATAATTAAAATTACATGACAATTGTAACAGTTGAATGACAAGATGATTGATGTTGTCCAAGAACTTGGTAATGTCATTGACATTGAATATATACATATATATATATAGAATAATAAAATATATTAAAAAAAAAAACGTTTATTCAGATTTCGCTGAAACATTCATAATTTCATAATTAGTGCAAAAATATTGCAATTTAATTAAAAAAAATTAAAAATTAATTTATAAACAATTTCAAATAG
The DNA here is from genome assembly GCA_037414755.1 of Lydus trimaculatus. NCBI lineage: Eukaryota > Metazoa > Arthropoda > Insecta > Coleoptera > Meloidae > Lydus > Lydus trimaculatus. Next base: position 63,392 of record JAZBGY010000352.1, on the reverse strand, counting down.
ACTTTGATACCAAAACAAATTGTTTAAATGATGAAAAAAAAAACAACAAACAATAAATTACCCTCGCGAATTAAAATCAGCAACAAGTGGTGAATCAAAGAAATATTCAACTTATCTTTTGGCAAAAAAAAAATATGATTTTTATAAACAATCATCATTATTATAAACAAAACTAATTGTAAAAAACAACAATATTTATAGAATAGAAATTGATTTATTATTGTGTTTCAACGAAAATTCTTTAGAGAGTGGAAATTATTCAAAGAGATTCCAATAATAAACAATTCAATTGGAGACGTTTCATAATTCCACCTGCTTATTAAATCGAAAATAATAGATTTTTAATCAAAGATCTAATAACAATCCGATTTTACTCAATATGTATCTATCCAACAACCCACCGAACTGTACCGCCGACTTATACTCCATCTACTTTGACTTGACCGATGTACTTCTAAGGTCCGGTTCATCTTAGGTTCCTTATTCGCGACTAAAGCTGCCCCTAGACGATCAGGCAAACGGGCAGAAATCAGCCGATTCAGTAGACAGGTACGTTCATATCAAGCGTTCAGATATATCTAATTATCGTGTCAGATGGAAGCAGATATCTGCCAACTGAAATCGATAGATTTTCGCCACTTTTCCAGATCATCTTTAGCGTAGTTTGTGGCTCAGTGTGCCTTATTGAATTGACCTTATGTATAAGGAACATGCGGTTGATTTACGACAAGCTCGACCTTAAGTCGAGATTAAGGAAAGGAAACTGAACCGGGCCTAATAGTTCAAACAATAAGTCCCACAACGATTTCATCATTAAGTCAAGTCGGCTAAACTCGAATAGATGGAGTATAAATACAAGTTTGGTTAATTAAGTAACTGTATAATTAACGATAACAGCAGCATAGAGATACAGTTTACGTCAATAAATCGATGTAGTTTATAGAACTATCATTAAATTATAAATAAACAATAAACGAACATAAGTGGTTTAAAATTCCGCCCATTTATTATTAAATCTAGCTTTATTTTTGTTGAAAAATAGTTATTGTTATCCAACAAATATAATAGTTATTATCTAGATACTTGTACAAATCAATTGAAACTTTATCAAGTTCTTGTACAAGATTTAATACAACTTGTGCATGTGCTGTCATGTTGCTAATACAATATGGAAATCATGCAAATTTTGCAAAATCCTCCTTTATTATCATTATAATGACAACATAAATGACTAATTCGATTTAATAACAGATGTTGAGAAGTCAATGTACTTTCATAGTAAAAAATCATCAATTTTCTTATTGTTTCAGAATACGTTAAAACACCATCGGATGGTTCCCAATATGGACCAGTTTCACACTGATTCCTATCTTAATCGTTATCATTGTGATCAATACGTGGTAATTTGGGCATTTTCAATCGATTTCCAATGAAAATGTTTTGGGAAATTTTCGGAACTTGCAGAAAAAAAAAGTCACGATAATCAAAACAAAAAAATTAACAAAAAATAAATTGTGTACCTGTAATCAGTATTGTCTAGTTTCGTTTCTTTCGGGTAATTTTTTTTTTCTCAATTAAATATAGAGTCGGTCAGTTCAGGTGTATTTAATTAATTTTATTTATTCTTTGGTAATGATTTCCGGATTACAATTAAACCACTGTAATTAGTGCTCGTTTTTTTTTCATTTCTTCGTATTCGGAAACGAGAAGAACCCTCTGTGTGTGGGTATTGTGTGCGGGTGTGTGTGTGGTGTGTAGGTCTCTTTGGTTAACATTGCTACAATATTGGAACAGGATATGCTACGATGCCCAGCACTATTAGAGGTAAGTTGGAATTTTTGCCAAAAAATACTGTTATTTCTGTGTTCGTCGATTGATTAGAAACAAATATTAAAGAACAAAATAATGATTGGTTGTTCTCAATTCAAATTAGTTTCGATTAAAAAAAAATAAAAAATTATTAAGTTGGAAAATTATTGAATTAACGGTACTTAAACATAGGCTTTGTAGCATTTTTCGACAGTTGTTGTTGTTGTTTGTTGTTGTTAGTGGTGGTAGAGGCGAAGAAAAATAAGGAGAAGGATCATATAACCAGAGATCAGCTTCATTATTCTTTCTTATTTATAAAGAAAACATATATCTATAGATATAAGTATTGTAAGTACATACAGAAAGGTGTATTTGATTATAAAGAGGTACCGTTTTCGAATTTGGATAGCTGTAATTCGACACACCTTCCTATATTACTCGTTTTCCATTAATCTACCGGATTTACGTCATTTTTTTTTTTATAATTCATTGAACACTAAATATGGAGATATGTCGAAATTTATTGGATTTTCGTTACATTCTATCGACAGCAAGGTGTAGGTACACGATTAGAGAGAGTTAGAGAACGAAGTAGACTGTGGAGCGACGTCAGTAAGCAGCACGTGACTTACGTAATCATATAAGTTTAGCTACAATACTGTATAGCGTGTAAGTGATGGTATACAGCTCATCTGTTTAATAATAACGTGTAGAGGCACCTGCACCTTAAAAAATAGCGCTAAACTATATAATACATGTATATATCGTTGCAAGGCATGGGTACATTGACTCCACACGAGCCGGTCGAATACTATCGCCTCAAGCCAATTCACGCAAAATTCGTTATAATTCCGTTATGTTCGTGGAATCACTGCGTAATGCTACTTGTCTTCTACATTATTATTTTTTTGTGTTGCAACAATCCTAATTTCACCCTAAGGTTGTTTTTCATTTCCATTAATCAACACAATCTTAATCTCGTATTTTTATTTACCCAAAACTAGATTTTTAGGGGTTGTTCGTCTTTCTATTATACACCAATTAAATTGAAGGTGTCATGAACTCTCTTCTATTATGGTATTAACCCTATTTCCGGGGTTGTTAACGAATGAAAATGAAACCCTTCATTATAAATCAACTGAAAATTGAAAATTCAGTTTTTTTTTTTTTGTGTAATTACTGAAACTAGAGGCGTGGTTGAATAACGCCAAGACCAACCCTCTTTTTTTTTTGGTAACAAACCTGTGTATCATCACCGAATTTCAAGTTCAATGTACGTTAACTGTTTTTTCTGCTGCTGTTATTGTTGTTGTGGTATTTGCAACATTTCGTCCTCATTTGTTTTAAACAATATCGGTTTTTCTGATAGGCTTCGACTTCACTTTTCCTTTCCTACGTTCACCTAAATATGAACGAAAAATATTAATAATAAAAGAAAAAACAGTCATTATTGTATGGCTAGACATTTTTGTGGATCGATTGTCGTTATCGTGCAGACATATTGTAATAATCTAAATTATTTGTTGTTTTTTGCTGGACAAATTTACCACCTTCATTAATTAGGTGTTTTTTTTTTGCGATAATTCCTTGCACGCGGGCAAAATTCGTGACATTAAAATTTCGGCAGTTTACTGGCCGGTCGCCGACCTTTCATACTTGATTTTTTTCTTATGTTTAATAATAAAAAAGATAAACAAGGGTGAATGATAAGAAAGTATTAATGCGAACGATAGAGATCAATGCTTGGGTTATTTTAAATACTGAAATTATCGTCTTTCTATTTTTGGTCATGCAAAATTCTATATTTTTGTTGGTGGTGGTATTGTGCAAATTTTGTGTAACGTGCAATGATTCACCAAAAACCAAAAAACCTATTAACTGTACTTCTACTATTCCAATAGGAAGGGAATATAATAGACCAATACCAAGTTTAACAACCTTTTTCGACAGATAGTCTTTTTGTACAAGACGTGTCTTTTAAAAGTATCATATTGCATAATACTTACTTATACACATAGTAGAGAACAACAAAAAAACAACACGAATAAACTCTCATAAAATTATATCGACAAATCATAAGATCGTATCGATTTGTATTTATTCTCCCACGCTTAGTTTTCATCAGGTATAAACCATCTTTTATTACACAAGTACAGTAATTCCAAAGCTTTGTAATGCTCAAATTGCAACTGTAAATCTCTATGCAACATCACTATTAATGATTCGTTTGAAAAACGTGTCAATTATTGGTGTTTCTTTGTATCCCTCGTACAACACGGTTATCTATACTTATCCATAAATTTATGAATATGAGTGTTGTTAATTAAATTAGACAAAAAAAAACAACACGAAAGATGTGATTGCACAATCCACAATTTGTACGGTTGATTGATTGCATGCAAATCACAAACCGTGTAATTAACACAACTTCTTAGATATGTGTCAATAGCCGCAATGATAATGATAATCTGTCATCAACCCTTGAAATTTCAAAAGAACAACCAAATAGTTCATTTTTTTATGATTATTCAAACTCTAAATTCCATATGGTTTGGATACCGTGTAAACAGAGGGAGTGGTGTATTTTACGCCATCTGTACATATATTGTGGCCGCTTCTTCTACTGAAATTAAAGCAGAGCATTTGCGTCTTTTTACACGTATTGAAGATGTTGAAAAAGTATAGATTGGATGTAGACAAGAGCAGATGTCGAGGATCATATTATCACGACGACTAGCCAGGTATATCGCTTTTCTAACAGTTTTCTATAAAAGGTAGACTCTATTACAATAAAAATTTTGCAATCGTCTAACGGTACTACCACGTGTTCTGCGTATTTTTTTTTTTGCCTTCGTTCTTTCTTTCTTCTATTTTTGAATTGCAACAATCGCAAACATGTACAGAATACATAATAAAAAACGAAAAAAAAAATGTTTTGAAATTATTTATTATTCATAACATGTATTGTGGGTTAAACTCATTGTTATTGTAGATGGTTTTCGTTATGAATTTTTGATTGGTTGGCAATTGTGCGCAACTCCGGAATTACAAATATTTCAATTAAAAGAATGGAAGTTTATATGGAATTGTGAATGAAATCGTAATTACAAGAAATTCTCAAAATTTCGCAAAAAAAAAAAGAAAGGAAATCCTGAATTATCCACAACTTGCGCACTACAACTTTGGGGGTAGCTAAATGAGAAAAGCTCGATCGAAATAAGGATTCGACGTCCTTTCAACTAGCGCAAGCGTATACAAAAAGGATAATTTACAATGTTGAAAACGACTTCTTCAACAGCGAAAATTTTTGAAATTTGTTGGTATTAAAGCGAATTTGGAGCAAACATGCAAATAATCTTAACGAATTTGGATTTTCAACAACAAAATTGGGGAAAAGCTACAATTTTTGCCACAAATCAAGATACAACAAGAGTAGATTCGAAACAATTGTAGTTCCGGACTAATCCGGAATTTGTCCTGTTGTGAAACGTGTTGTTATCCTGCGAACGTTATCCCTCTATCGACAAAATACTGAAATAGACGCGATAACGTTTCACAAAATATAGACTGCTGAATAATAATAATAATAATCATCATCATAAAAAAGTTAAATAATTTTCTGTATGATAATAATAACAATAACAATAAATTATTAATAATTGAGTTAGTGGTGTGTGAATTTTTGGGTGTTGGTTGTTTTTCTGCAAAATTAAATTTATTGAATAAATCCTTTGTTATGGTGGCGGCGGTGGTTGGTGGTGGTGGTGGTTGATTATTCGTAACAGACTCCAACCTTCTAACCTGCATTTGAATCGATTTTAAGAAATTATTGATTAAGAACGTGCAATCATTTGTTGTTTTCGACCCGATTTTTGGCATTCTCTCTCTTTCTCTTACTCTCTATTTCTTTATTAAATCTCTTCAAATTTGATGAAAAATCTTTAAAGCCCTAATGTGTTCTGAATTTCGTGATGTCTAAGTGTTGTTTATTGTCGTGTTCAATTATAATTTACATAGAAAAATCATAAATCAAGTACCTTTCACATTTAATTGAGAATTGATTTTATAAAATGAAATTGGAACCAAAATTTTAAATATTTCTAATATTAATCTTTGAATCAAGAAAAATTTACAAATAGAGGCCTTCAAAAATATTTGAAAAACTTCATCAATATTTCATGGACGAACAACGTTTATTAATTAAATAATAATAATAATAATAACAATAATAATTGAAGCAATACGTCACAATTTTACCAAAATAAAGCAAGACTGCTTCAGACTGAAATTGACTGACTTTATCTTAAGCAAACAAAAACCAAGGATTTGACTGATCCAAAAAAACACCAATATCGCTGGTGTCTTTCACTGATTATTGAGTGAAAATCGAAATTTTGGAAAAATCCCTTATAGATGTTTGGTGTTTTCTTTTTTTTATATATATAAATCAGATTTATAATTCGTCGTTTTTCTAAAGTATTTTTATCGATTCGTGTTTTTTCGATTGAAATTTTGTGAGAAACCAAAAATTAAAAAAATAAAAAAACAAAAGAAAGAATTCGTGTGTAAAACTGGCAGGCCAAGAGATCATCACCATTGACCTCCAGGAGGTAGAGAATGTATCTTCACCTCCACCGCCACCACCGCAAACAACGGCCACGACAACAACCACAACAACAACAACAACAACTGAAACAACACCAACATCTACAGCACAACCTCCACCATCAACATCACCATCGAATACCGTAATGACAGGTTGGTTGTATTATCTTTTAAGGGTTCAATTAGCCGGATCTTGTTGTATGAATTTACTGTTATTTCACCTAATCGATAAAATACAGATTTCGTGCAAATCATCATCATTATCACCATCATCGCACGTATTATCCTGATCTATCAATTATTATCAATACATTCATTCACGTAATTGATAAGAAAAAAAATTAAGAAAACAAAATATTGTTGGATTTGGTACGTGTATGTATGGTAGACACGTTTCATGTTTTGTATTGAGTTTATAAGTCCGTGGCAGAATAGCGGGATTTCCAGCACTGGGTTACCAGTGCTCATTTCATTTTATATACAGTTATATGTGTTGGAATACCCGTTAGTTTCTTCTACACTCACACACACATATGCCTACATAGAAGAACCGTGTACATTGAAGAGGCGCACCTTAAACGTCATCATCATCATCATCAAAAGCACGATTCTATCTATCATTTCCTTTCTCATCACCATCTCCGCTATTCCATCTTCCCATCATCATCATCATCAACAACATATACATAACCAACGGATTCTAAACAAGAATCGCTTGTATTCTATACCATATATGTAAATACATACAAGAGATGTGTATGTATGTCTATGAAAACAAACATTAAACATCCTCTATGTCTTGTTTCTTTTTTCTTCTTATTCTTCTTCTTTGAAAAATGTCTTGCGGTTGTCTTGTACCGTTAAACCAATCCAACTGTCTATCTAGACAGTGGTCCATAAATATATTCGAATCTTATTTATTTAATAAATTCATGTATTATTTGAAATGCTGGAAATATTTCTATTTAATTCACATAATGTTAATTAAAATTCTATTAACAATAAGATTTAATGTTTTATTGATTAAAATTAATTTCGAAACATTAACGGTAGACTTTTTCAATATGTATTGAACCATACTTTTTGAATTTCATTTGTTTTGTTACCATAACTACAACCCTCCTGCATTGGTGTAACTGTTTTGGAATGTAATAATTTTCAATTTAATTGTGTGTCTTTTCTATAATTTACCGTAATTTCTCTATTTCTCATATTTATTTATTTTATTATTAAATTCTAAAAATATTCTAGTTAATTAACAATAAATTATTAAGTGGGAAAAAATTGTCTACGCCTATGGTTGATTTTCCGATATGGTGGCCAAATTCAAATTCGACCAATAAGATGTTAGATAGAATTTAACAAATGAATATAGCCAACTTTATTTTTATCTATTATGTTATAATTTCATTATTTATTATTATTATTATTTTATTATTATTTAATTATAATTTACTTTCTTGATTTGATATTTTCTTATTAGTTTTGTTTGTTTTATTAATGCCAACGACCCTGTTTTGTTTATTATTGTTATCATTTGTAAAAAAACTCTATCTATTTTTGTTATTCGTATAGCATTCTATATTGTTATCTTTGTCTAACATGTTTTTTTTTTATGAAGACATCTGATTGTCCGAGAATCCATGCGTTGCCAACAACATCCGCAGTAATCGTTGTGCCTGTGACGTCACTACTTCCGTATACGTCACAACACTAACACATACATCAGTATATTTTGTGTATATATCTATCAATGTATGTATGTGTGTGTGTGTGTGTTTGTATGGCAGATATACATATAGCAAGGGAGGTCAATAAACTGCCTTGAAAGGTCGTAAGGTTGATGTCTATTAGTTCGTCTACTCGACACAGTGGGGCGCTAGTGTCACTTCATTTTGATTTTTGTACCTTTTTTAGAGGTGTGCTTATCGATTTGATGCTGAATTTTGATTGAATCAAATCGATTCGATCGATATACGCGCCAAATTCAAAATTAAAAAGGCAACATTGAAAATTTATTTTAGAATTATTGAATTGTTAATATAATTTATCATAATAACAAATAAACAAATGGGGAAAGTTATTAATCATTCAATCAGTTTTTGAAATTAGCATAAATACTTTCGAAATTTCGTAAGTCTTGTCCTCTGTTCAATCACAAGGAAAAGCAATAAGAAACAACAACAACAACAACACGTAGGATTCTTCAGTTTTTCAATAGAAAATCCGTTGTTTTTTTTTTGTTTAAAAAATAAATCATGAATACAATAAAAACATGTATTTTGTAAGAACAGTAATAACTAATGCTTGTTTTTTCTCTTCCATTGCAGGTAAGGTGGTCACTGCTAGTCTCCCATTTCGGAATATTACGAAATTACTTTCAAACAGACCATACACAGGTAAATACATTATTGCCAAATATGTCGATATTGGTATTTAAAAGTCGAAATGGAATTAGTCAACATTGAAACTAATTAGTGTATTTAATTTAAAAAAAAAACACACCATTGGTGAGTTGGTGCCTGAAGTTGGTAGCACTTTAGGGGGAGAATGATTAGTTTTGAAAATAGTTAATTTTTCGTAAAAAACACCAGGTGTTCTCAAGTGGTATTTAGCAAAAAAAAAACGATTGTCATATTTAATTAACCCATCAACGAAAATATTTTTAAATCTCCTATTTGTACCCACATTTATTATTGTTTTATTCTTTTTTAATGTTATTTAGCAGAAAAGCTTTTTTAAGCAAACAGGTCAACAACCGCATTTGCTACTATAGTTGCTGTTGTTGCTATTTACTGTTTTTATCGCATTTTTTCCTCCTCCTTTGTTGTTGATCTTAAAGATCGACGAAAATCATATAAAAAGGAATCACTTGTTTTTCGTGGAAGTCATCGTCAGTTTTTAAATTTATCCAAATCTTTTCAATTTGATTTGTAACACACTCTGTTTCACTAAAGTCGTTTTGGAAATTTTTACATACGGATCTTATTTCATGATATTTCAGTCTTTTGAAGAGTGAAAATGCCAAATTTACAGTTTGCACACACATCCAGACACACGCGTGGTTTGTTGTTTTTTTTTTTGATTTGTTGTCTTGTCAATTATTATTAATAGTTTGACTTGTTAGTGTAATTGTTAAGAATTCTGGATTTTTGCCAAAATAGCCCTCTAAATTTTCTGAATTTATAAATAAATCGTATATATACAGAAGAGCTTGACTATTTTTTTTTTCTCCTCTGCTTGCAATTTTCCATAATTTATATAATTAAATCGGGTTTCGTTATAAATAATTTGTTTACATTTTGGAAAATACAGTCATCATTTTTGAGAAACATGGTGAAACATATGTAGATGTTAGATATATGTTGTAATCGCGTGAATGTCCAGACATACAGAATCATCCAACTAAACAACAAATATAGGTCAGTTAAAAGTTAAAATTGAAACACTTTTACCTGGGTTAACTACCTCCTTCTAATTATAAACACAACACTATAATAGTAACAAAAACACGTACTGTTTTTACACTTCCTGAGCCTTTTACCCGGCAACATTCTTGTTTGGCGCTATTTGTTTTTATTTTGATTTTGTGGTTGTTTTACAGAAAATTCTTTAAAATTCCTTATAGATTCGCAAAGAATAACTTGTGTTGTTCATATATACGTTGTTTTGTTGTTTGGTTTTTTTTTCTCAAGAAATTTAGCGACATTTTATTGAAACCATCTGGTTTTGTTAATCGTTGAAAATATAAAAGCGCCTGATGTTTAAAAAACATACACACAGTAGCAAGAAAAAATAGGATTAAGGAAGATGAAAAAGAAGAAATAATAAAAGTTCTCTCTAAACATACATCAAGCATACAAAAAAAAAATGATGGTGCAATAAATAAATAATGTGCCATCTTTTTAATTTTCGTTGAGTCGTGAAAGTTGCTACAAAAAGTTGTAGATTTTTATAAAATTGCACGTTTTAAAAATAATAACAAAACATTCATATATCTACGATCCAACAAAACGGAATTGGCCAACTTGACTTAACCGTAGCCTTGGCCGCTTAACGAAATGTTCGGTTAGTGTGAAAATGAATCAGAAAAAGAGTGAAAAGCATCCTAAACTTAAGACTCATTGTTATTATGTCCTCTGTTCAGCAGAAACAAATGTACGTCTCCTGCTGATTTGGGATTTTTAACTGTAGCTTTTCATGTCGGTACACACGCAGTGGAACTCTGGTTAATCTTATAATCGGAGCGGTTGAGACAGAGTCGCCAACTCAAACTGATGGCCGGTTGAAAACTCGGACGAAAACAGGATTGGACGGGCATTAACTCTGTTTTTTGTCGGCCGATCTACACTGACGCGCATAGACCGATTTTTAAATAGGTGATAAGGTTCAGAAAAATATGGACTCTGATGAAATTGTACTGTTCATGTGCATGAGTATTGTCGTAAATCACCGTTGTTTGCATCGACCGATAATTAATCGTTCATGCGCGCTTAGACTACGAGCGGGCGGTAAAGAGAAAGTCTACTGTATATCTAAACCAAGTTGGCCATTTCACATTCGATTGACTATAAATGTAATATGGGCGATGACAAATTCATGGTGTATTTTATTAATAAATGGAAAATAATTTGTGTATGAATTTTGTAATGAATTGCAAATTTAACCGGTTAATTCGTATAAAATATATCGTTTTACATTTGATGAAAAATGTGCCAGATTTTTATATTTTTATCCATAGACATAAATTAACCTACCGGATTTTGCACATAATTACCAATGATTCATGATCAAGAAAAGAGCGTCTTGTTGTCAATGTTTATTTCGTTTTTCGGTAATTTGGACAAATTCTTGTCGGTACACAATTTGTTTTATCTCACACACATACACAAACACATACAAGAGAAGGTGGTGTTGTCAAATTGTTGTCAGATGGTGATTATGTGGTGATTTTTATTTTGCACTCAAACGCGTATACGCAAATACAAATTTTTAAAATAGGCCACATTTATTTGGATTTTTTCTTTAAAAAAAAAAATGCGAAAAAGTTTAATTTATATTACGAGTATAGCTTGTTCGGTGCGTATATCCATACACACATATTGTTTATTTATTATGTGGTCATAAAAGTTTATAGCTTGATTGTTGCATAAATCAAACTTCTTTTTTTTGTTTCTTGTGTGTGTGTTTGTAAACGGGTGGGTTATAATTATTGTTGTAATTACATTTGATAAGAAGAATATGATGAAATTGTGATTTTTCAACAAAATTCAGATTGTGAAAGTTTTGAATTTCTTTTGGATTTTTTCCAAAAGGAAAATCACCGACGACGATAGTTAGGTACTTATACTGTCGCTTTTTTGAATTTCTTGGAACCAACCTACAACTAGTTCAAATCATTATTGGTCGAATAATTGGGGGAAAATCTAGACGAGATTATGTAAGAAAATACAGATTTGTTAGATAATTTATCAATTTGGAAAAAGAAGCGACTTTCACACAAATTTTACAATTTAGCCGGACGATTAAACAACCAATCATTTTATTAATTACGAATTGATTCTCAACTATACAATTTAGAAATTTTTGTTTGAAAAATTGATAATTGATTTTGCCCTACTTCAACATTTATACACCAATTACGCAACCATATCTATTGTGAAATGTGAAACATATGTCGTCTATTTGAATTTAAATTATATCATTTGTTACTCATTTTTTTTTTTGGTTGCCGTCTACAATTTGTGTTCTACAAACTTCATAAATCGTATATTTGTTTTGTTTTATCAGCCGGTTGTTGTTGTCAACAACAACAATAACGCTTTTAGAATAATCATGAGAATAACAACCACCACACCACCTCCTGTGTTGATAATAGGATATTATGCATCTTGTGGTAAATAGATGCAAATGAGACGACGCCGACGCTTATTCCTTGTTGTTGATATAGTTGTGGAGCGTCCCGTATGGCGCCAATATGGTTACCTTGACAACACCGTGTTGTGATGTGTGACGTAATTCTAGCGGTGGCGACGACGACGACGACAACAACAACAAGAACAATAATGATCCTGCATTGTCGGTTATATAGTCCGTTCAGCAATTTAAAAAATTTACCATATTTGTATAAACTTACAAGTCTCATAATGAAATTTTATAGAATTGTTAAATTTTAATAGAAAAATGCGACTATTGAAAGTTATTTGTAAAATAATTTGATGATTAAAGTTGGTATTTCAAAAATTACCGAACAAACTATATACAATACAAATCGTTTATAAAGAGATGTATAGAAAGAATGGGAATAAATGAGGGACAGTTCCGGAATTTCTAATATGCAAAATACTGGATAATGCGTCTATCTACCATTCCAGGCACATCTTGATGATTTTAATATGAAATACATACTACATCATATTGGGCATAAAATGGAATGGATGACGCAATATTAAAATTATTTCGATGTAAAGAAAATTGGGAAATTGTGCAAATAAAAAAAAACAACTATAGATTGATGCGATTTTGATCAAGCGAGTCAAGCCCAAATAGACCGGGTATACAAACAATTTCACGGATAAAAGCACAATTATACTATCAAACTTTTCTGGTTCAAGCAAAAGTAAATATACTTTCAAGTTCTTAGATAATATTGACATCTAAAATTGAATCAATTTTTGGATAACTCAAGTCAGGTTATTTCACAGTATTAAACGAGTGCGGGAACGATAGAAAAACTGTTTACATATTACCAAAGGAGTTCTTGTACAACTTCTTGGTACAAAAATTGTTTCAAATCGACTTGAAAACGAAAAACTGACCAATAAGAATTCATAATCTTTGAAATTCCCTAAAACGCTCTTTATTTGGATTGGTTAAAGTCGTTATGGTTGCGGCAATGGATGACATCTCCTAAAGGTTTTTTTTGTTTTTTTTTTTGTAAAATGCTTGTAAAGCCATAATTACACAACACTATCCATCTATCCGTCCATTCATCATCAACAGTTTTTTGGCTTTCTTTTCTCGTCAATTATCCTGATACGAACATGTCAATCTGATGGATATCGCAAATTTCACTAGTAGCAAATGATAAATTGTTCATCAAATTAATAATTACCAGTTTCACATCAGATTCGCGTTAACTATCTAGTTTTTTTCAAGAGATTTCTTGCAGATATTTCTGTTGTTGTTCACATCGTTCATCAGACACAATAATAAATTTAAAATAATAATGAAAGGTGTACTGTGTATTAAATGAAAGTAAAATTATAGGAGTGAATGCTTCAAAATTTATAACTAAACATATCTATCTATGTAGATGTATGATGTAAGGCACTTATTACAACGATTACATGATTTATATATAAAATGTGATGGAGAAAAAAAAACGCAACTCTATCGTATGTACATATGGTAAAAGATAATTTAATAAAATGTTGTTAAATCATAATAATTGACGGAAAAAATGGATTTTTAACCAAAAAAAAAAAACAACAAATAAGAACGGTTCTTGACATTGATGCGAATGAAATGTAACACAACTTCAAGGTCGATTTTACTATAACATAACACATCATATTTACTACAAACACACACACACACACACATAAACATATCGACATATATTTATTTATTGTCATTCATAATTTGATAATTTTTTTTTTTAATTTAACAATAATAATAATAATAGTGATGATGATAAATTTGTTGATAATGTTACAAGCTTTTAATTCCCACGTAAAAGTTGTGTAATATCTTGATAGATTAACTTGATACCTAGTTCTATGATGTCCATTAGTGTATGTTTAATTTTTTTCTGTATGTCAAAAGGAGAATTACAAAAGAACAAAAAAATATAGTATCAAGACAGACAGAATGGTGGAGGAGAAAGAGAGAAGGAAAAAGTTTATTAATAAAATACGTTTCTATTATCGACAAGACAAGGAAGTTTCAAAATTTTGTATATATACATATATATAGATATATACAACAGTCAAGTGAAAGTTTCAACAACTCTGCATGTATATATCTATATGTATAAAAAATAAATCGAAAATCTTGTATGTTATCTAATAATTTTACAAAAAAAAAATAGAAATATTTTGCAAATTATAACAACATGATTATAAACAAATAATCAATGAAAGTTTGATTATTATTAGAATGAAAGTTGAAGTTGAAGAAAGATATTAGAAAGTTCGTATATTTGGTTTGTTATAAAAAATAACAAAACGAAAATCAATAAAAATATTGGGAAAATTATTGGAGAATTCCCGGCGTCTATGGGAAACTTACACGTTTTTGTCTGTCCGGTAATTTAAGAGATATTCTCACTCACTTACCCCACGTTTCCATTAAGTGCGGAAATTCGCAACTAATTTCTATCAAATAGGAAATTTGCACAAAAATAGGTGTGTAAACAGCAATGCTATAAACTCAAAACCAGACGAGATTCCTGCATTCGCCGATTGGTCAAGTGTAAACGTAGTAGCAACTCGCTATGACAGTAGTACTGAATATTTTCCATTATCAAAGAAATTACGGCACTAAAATCATAAAATACACAACAAAAATACGCATGAACATGCAGGTATTCTACGAAAAACAAAAAAAAAAATAGATTATACTTCAAATAAGAGTAAAAAATAATACATAGTAATTTAATGCGATAATTGAGCTCAATAGCCATCTTATTTGACCACCCACGTGCCACAGTGAAGTAGTCTGGCCCGCTTACACTAAAGAGTTGAGTCAATAGAGATTGTTACAAAAAAATATGTGGGCTATTTACCGCCCAGGTACCACCTCCCCTTTCAACTAAATCTATGGGGAATATTTGAAAAAAACGGTATATGCCATTGGTCACCCCTGTGCGACTCACTATACACGCACGGCAGATAAGATCGCCCGAGCTGGGCATCTGTTGCAGAATTGCAACATATACAGTAATAATATTGAATCTAGACTCATAGGTGAAAACAAGCATTAACCAGTCTTAGAGTTTTCAAATAAGTTGAAGTGAGATCGAGAGAAATATCCTCTGACCGCCTGTTTTCTTTCCATCTCACTTCAACTTATTTGCAAGTCATAATACTGGTCAATGTTTGTTTTTTCTCTATGAGCCTAGATCCGTTATGATTACTGTATCTATATAAAGCTATCTTCATTTTTTTCTTTAATGTTGGAAAGGCTCAGTTCACACTAATATGATCTCGGAAACTGCAGTAAAATCTTCAGTGTTTTTGTTAAAAGAAAAATTTCAATTTTATAGTGCGATCCTTTCACCAGGTGACAAGGTATCCAAATCCAGTGGAAATCCTTGATATTTGGCTGACCATGTGCCGTCTGCCGTAGCGAAGTTGATTGCCCCCAAATTTTGGCATTCGTTATGCAATGCATCACTTGCACAGTAGGTAGGATCGTCCTTACTTCCAATAATGCAAATGTTTTGCGATAACGGAAGTAATGAATTCAATATTTTCAACCGTCCTCTAATATGCGAGTTTTCCAAAGAGTTACATTATTTTGAGATGGTGCCAATTTGTCAATGGATGGGAAAAAAACGTTAATTTTCCCTTTGGATGTTTTCCAGACATTTTACAAAAACATTTGTAGCTGCACTTTCATTTTTAAGTTTCAAAACTCGACAATGGATAATCGATTTATAATATACTTCAATGTGCAAACGCAGAGATTCATATTACTGACCTTCCATTGATATATGAAGCTATACAAAAGGCGTGTTTTTAAATATCTTGACTTGGTATAAGTCACCATATTGGTCCAGTCAACGCAATGAAGGACTGTGATGGAGAAGCCTGCTTACGTGCGTTTTCATAAGATTCGTTCACGAGCAATCGACAACGAAGTTGGAAACACGCGCTTGGTCGTCGACTTGATAATTACCAACTTATCACTTTAAAGTCAAGCCGGCCAAATCTATATACAGACTTGCCATTTCTAACACGAACATTGGAAAAATACCGGCAACACCCACTCTTAAGGGTTTTGCATAAGTTAGAATGAGATAAAATCTATCTTATACATTTACCCACCATGATCATGATAAAGATAGCAAAGTAAGATTTTTGTGAATAGAAGAGAGTGTGATGTTCAGAGAAATATCTAAAGCCACTTCCAGATCTAACGAACGAATCAACGAATACAGACAAATGTAAGAAAACGTTGGGTGGATGTAAATCATGGATTTATAATACATGGACTCCGAATAGCGTTGGGGGGAGTGTAGCCTAACACTTTTAGAGGCAGATAGCTTGTGCCGGGGTAGTCTTATTCTTTCTAACTCATCGTGAGTTAGTGTTGCTGGGTACCTACAGATACAGTGTAAAATCAGTAGAACCAACCGGTAATATTCGGTAGAATTCGGTAGATTGTGTATATAAGATAGAAAGAGACAACTCGCCCCGGCGTTATTCTCTGTCCTTAAAACTTGGTGTGTACTAAACTCCGCCGTTGTTTAGCATAGGGATTCGAAGTATTACAAGTCCATGATGTAAATTGTCTGAATTGTTACAATACGTTTGACTGGTTATTTTCTCTTTATCTCATTCTAACTAATGCGAAACAACTATAAAACCGTGTGATGCTCGTATTTTTCACTATGCTCGTATTAGAAACATCAAATCTGTAGCCGTACGATAATTCAGATAGAATTTTATATTTGAATGTTGAAAAATTTGCCAAAATTTCATCAATTTTCTAAGAAATACTTTACTATAAAACAAAAATAATACGTTTATTTTTATTATTATTATTATTATTAGTTTAGTTGTTTGTATTTTCAATGGAATTTTTCTATATTATCTTTTATTTTATTTAATTTGTATGTTAAAAATGTATTTGACCTACTAAAAATCAGAAACAACCAACCAATCATACAAATACCACTACTATAAGGTATATTTATTTACACAAAGACAAAATTTCCATACACTTAACAATATAATAAATCTGTGCCACTGATATATAAACTGATTAAGATTATATTGTTGACAATAAATATAGTGATTTAGTAGACAACAGAGACAAAAAAACAAAACAAAACAAACATAAAATGACTCATTAATCTATAAATTACACATTGATTAATCGAAATTTATATAAATAGATTTTGAATTTGCCGCCGACAATCTATAAATGTCAATGTTTATGGGAGTTGAGTATAATTTGGATCACCCTTTATTCATCTAGAGTTAGATTAATTAGTTAATTTGTTAATATGGGAGAATATAATTGAATTGAGTCATGTATTGTTAGTATACCGTATGTGGAAATAATCTATGGGAACTTTGTTTTTTTTTAAATAAAAAATAATAATTTTTTTACTATTTCTTCATGTTAGATGGCAGATGTTAGACAGTGGATTTGTAATTAAATCTTGATCCAACTGTCCAAAAATCCTCTATTAACACAACAGTTGATTTATTGTTATATAATACAACAATACATAGATTATCTTTCAATAGTTTAAAATCGATATATGTATATACTTAGCCTTATATGTAAGGAGATTTTATATATAAATGGCTATTGACGCCAACTATTATATATTTAGCAATATTTTTCGGGAGGTCGTCGAACTGTTGCTAGCCTAAGCCAAATAGATTTGAGAAATTGCTTTGCAATTAAATTTAACAATAGCATCTCATTCAACTTTACATGTTTCAATCGATCACAAACGATTTGCGCCCCGAAATTTCTAAAAATGAAATATTTTAAATTAATAACAGTCGGACACCACGACTGGCTGGCCTGTAGGAGTTTTGGGTCCGTGTCCTGATGATGGCGTCGAGTATTTTAACACAGGGGTTGGTTTTGCGTTAATTTCATTGAATACAAGAATCTGCTGATTGTTTTGGGAAACTCCAAATTTCTTACAAGAAAGCCTGAAACTCTCTCAAAAATCGATCGAAAATTTGGGGAGCTGGAAGTAATTTGAAGACTTCTACAACAGCTACATTTTGATCAATTTTACCTCTTTATTTAGAAATTCGATAACATCAGATCTTTACCAAAAATGCCTCGTCTTTGTCCAAAAATTCTCATTTGAACTAGATGATTTGGGACTACGTGAAAAATCTCATGAATGAAGACTTGAACCTTCAAATCAAGAATTCAAATTTTGCGTAGAGCAACAACAACAGCGGCGATAATTTGCCCCAAAATTACAACCGTTCTTTTTGCCCTGTTGATCTCCCCCGTCCAGATAACGGATGTTGTTACAGATATCGGTATCTATAATTGAATTCTGAATCAATTCGTAAAAATTTCGTACTGTTAAATAACAACACACAATATTCAAGATTAGAATGGCCAACGACACCAACGACTTTAGCAAAATTTTTGTAAGGTCATCGAACTCTCATATAATTTATAATAATAATAATGATCATCTAAAAGTATACTTCGCAAAAAAAAATAATTGTTTTCTAATTGAATTGAACGCCAAAAAAAGTGCAATTAACTAGAAAAAACAGGGATAATAATTTTAATTTTTGATTAATAAAAAAATCAAAAATATCGTGAAATTTTATGTGTTTTTGTTGTCATTTATTGGAGTTACGAAAAAAATTTTCAAGTTCGCTGACCCTTTAACTATCATGGATGATTCACATGAATCCACAAAACGAAAATCATGAGTCTTATAAGATATTTTTACACAACAATAAACAAACAAATATATATAACAACATTGTTAATTAATTTATTCATTTCATTTTACAATAATAAATTAAATTAATTTATTTATTTATCTTTTGGTACTATTATAACAGCGTCAATGGTCCACCGTTATCCGGAAATAACTAAAACTGTTTTAGTTGAAAATTGCACCATCAAAAGAATATTTAAATTATTCATGTGTTCCCACGAACGCCCCATCATTATATGATGAGAGAAGATGGGAGATGTCTTGAAATTGTTCTGTGTACCTATACCTTTGATCCTCTCAACGGCAGCCGGTTGATGTATTTAAGAATAAAAAAAAAATTAGACCATATGGTCTTGGAAGACCTAACTGTAAATCCTTAAATAAGGATGTTGCTCCCTTTATCATTATTAAAAGCATCAAAAAAAAAAACACCCGCTACCTGTATATCCAACAATAACAACAACCCTGCTGTTTAGTTTAACCAATAACGGAACCAACCCTCTGTTGCGGTGCATTTTGTAGATACCGCCTGAACAAAACTTGTCGACAAATGGTAAACATTTGAAATATTGTGACTTTTTGACCATTCTTTAATGGGATTTTCGGTATTTACATTTGACAACAAAAAGACAAGGCAAAACATCCCATTCATAGAGATTGGAGTTTAATGACCCGCACTAACAAAGTGGTGATTTAATTTTACGAATTGTCTGTACGGATTTTTATTAGAAAAATACAGTTACCTCCCGTTTGTTATTGTTGTTGTTGTTGTTGTTTTGTTGTTTTGTTGTTTTTCACATCGAAACAGTTATCTGGTGTTTTATACATAAAAATTTTTTGTCAAACATTCCAATTTTAGAATATTTTGCATGTTTTGCTGCTCGTCCCTCAACAACATGGTTTTATGATATTCTTAGGATATGGTTATAAAATGGTAGCAAAATAGTTTAGTTTTATTGTGGCCACTAGCCGAAAATCAAACCATAAAATATGGTTGACTTTAATAAATACCAAAACGTCCAAAAATTGACCGTAAAACATTATAAATCATATTTATTGCTTACAACTGTATCGTTTGTGTGTGTCTATAAAAGCGATTCACCACTTTCCAAAATTTGTCGGAATGGCAAATTTCTAAGAACACCCAGGGAATCATTGTGAAAATTGGGAAATTCTCATGAAAAACAAGGATACAGATTCGGATCACCATGTCTGTGAGGGTGGAAATTCACAATTTCTCACCTTGTAGCTTTAGGATTCTGTGTAGGAGGCTCTAGAAGTTCGTTGATTAGTTCAAAGACTCAAAATTCAGAGGAGCAATCAATTTTTCTTCAATATGTAAAATGCCTCGATTGAGTGTAAAAATTTTACATTTTTCGCAAAACTAGCAACAATATTTTGGTAATTTATAAAAAAAAAGAATTGCAATTAGAGCTTTTCTCGTACGTTTTTTTCGATTCGGGAAATACGAGCTTTTCAAAATTGCAACAACTGAGTTGAATGTTTTCAAATTTTTTGACGATAAAAAAACCACATCTTCTAATGTAGATTTTTTCAAATAATTCGTTCCATCTTCGAGATTTTTGTCAAATTAGAAGAAAAATTCGAATTTTCCGTTTTGAAACTTTACTTCTATTAGTGGCAAGAAATGCAAAAATTCTGCAAACACCAAACTGTAAAACTATATTGATTTAAAAATGTTGGTAAAACGCCGAAAATTGAGGATTTTTTAGAGCGTCCTCTAGCCAATTTCCTTACTTTTAATTTGCAAAAAATGCAAAGATCTGCACATCCGCAATAAATTAACCATTTTTCGACTGTATTTATCAAAGAATAATCAAAAAAAAAAAACAAAAATTTGTACAGTTAAATAAAAATTGGTAAGCATGCGCTCTTCTAAACAATTTCGCCTTGTTATGTATACATACTGTGTATATCTATATACCTACATAATACATATAGCTATATACATATACAGCTAGTATATACATAATGTCTCTCCACTTTCTACTACTCCTATAGACAACGACGACTATACACTATACAACAACCGTGATGATGGTGGTTGGAGTTTAGTATTTGCCAAGACTTCGTAGCGGTACATATCCCGAATTTCACGTATACAGTACACATACACGTTTACCGTAATACTTACCGTATTTGTTGTTAATAATAATAATAATAATAATAATAATAATAATAATAATGACAATGATGATGACAATAATCGGCTAGAACAATAACAAAGTTTTGCATGAATGGACCACTTTATTTAAATAATAATCAATCCAGTTTTTGATATTCTTATCCAATTTTTTTTCTAAATTTTTTTGTGTTAAACAATTAACAGTAAAGATGGATATTTGTAAGAAATTCACAGTGAAATGTGTTGTAGTGTGTAATAGTGATGATCAACGTGATATTGTGGTGTGATTTCTTTTTAATTAAATAATCACAAGTGTTTTTATTTTTTAAACAAAAATAAAGGGTGTGTATGAAAATTGTGGATTACAACGTTACTGTTTTGACACAACTACCACCTATTATCACTATTATTATTATTATTATTATTGATATATAATCTGAAATTATCGAAAAATAAACATGTTATCTATAAACACAAGTTAAGATTGCATTAATTATTTTCGACAAGAAAATGCCTAACTTGTGTGGATTATTTATATCGAAATTTATAAACTAATTGCTTGTTATAATTAACAATCACCGGTATTATTGTGGGGTGTTGGAGGGAGTGTAAATAAAAATCCCTAAATCTACAGTTTTTCTTAAATCAATAGACGTCCAGTATTGATTTGATTAAAATAGATGGTCGATCATTTTTTTCGAAATATTTTTTATATTTTATATTGTGATTGTCACATGACAGCATCGTTTTCGTTGAGTGGAGGATGCATACAATATATTTGAAGAGACATATGGAGTACCCCACATTGTACAGAATCAATACTATGTGCAGTTTAAAGATGATATGACCGAATCTTCAATAATATTACATAACGTTTTTCATTTATAAAACTTTAACTTTAAAATAGTTTTGAACTATTAATATTGAAAATGTTGAGATAGGTCATATCAGTAAAATGCAACAATAATAATAATAATAATAATAATAATAGTATCGATATTATGAATAAACAATTATTTTGATAAACTATAATGGTAAATTTATTAGAAAATAGTTTGAATCAAAACAGTAACAACAAATCCAATTTCATTCTTATTATTGTTACCAAAGAGGAAAGTGTAATTTTCTTTGTTTAGTTGGAAGCACAAATCGTCAGTTTCGTTTTTGAAGACTTTTGTTATAAATTCAAAAAAATTAACAAAAATGATGAATTTTGAAAGAACAACAACAACAACAACGACAACGCGAAATAGTGGATTTGTGCAGTTGTTATTATGAAGAGATGGAAGATATACTGCACCAAACGTACGAAGAACAGGGGTGATATTATGGAAGCAAAAACTTTCAATCATATCGGATTTGGTTGAAATTTTGTATTTTGTGCCTTTTATTATTGTTTTGTTTTATTGTTTTATTCGTTTTTCTTCTATGTGTATCTGTGTTTCTATCAAACAATTTTTTTTTCGGCGTATTTTTGTGTGATTTGATTATGTTCTGTACAATGTGGATTTTGTGAACAATTTTGTATAAAAAAATAATGTTTGAAATGTGGAACAATGTCAGTTCCAAATTGGAACAAGTGCAACAAACACAGACACAACAACCGCATACATCCAGTGGATCCATTAAAGGTATATTAGAATTTTATAATTCCCGCCAATTTAAAATACCATAGAATTTATTAAAGGAAATAGATAGGCGAATTAGTCGATCTATTCGTCACACATTATAAATTTTAATATGGATAATTCCATTTTAAAACTTTCAAATCTATGTAATTACAATGAATTATTTGATCACTATTATTATCGTTATTATTATTATTATTATCATTATTATATAGAAGGGCTAGAAAGTTATACACTAATTCAAAGTGCTAGTTTTAAATTATTTAATAGGGGATTTATTAAATTCGTTGAAATTATTGTCTTTATTGATTGATTATTGCAGTCTGGTTCTATAATTCCTCCATTTCGTTTTAATGAATTATTTAAACAATAATTTGAATAATTATGAAGAAAATCCATTAGAATTATTTGTCTCATTTCAAATTAATGAGTTTTTCTCTTCGAATACTCGAAAAAAGAGTGAACGATACCGACCAGATTCGAACCCAAATTTCCTACTTACCAGTCAGATTTAGACAACGAAACATAAAATAGCTGATTGATCGATTGAAAAACACTGGTTGTGTATGTGAAAAAATTCTAAATTTCACGCCAAACGTCTAACAATACGTCATAGAGGTCGTCGAATTTTCTCGCCATCAGATCTAGCCCCACAGTATTTGTTATTATATTTTAACGTGGTGGGCCGGCTCTGGAGTACAGCGAGTAGAGTGATCGCTCTAGACGGTGGGTCGGAATGGGCGCCATAATTGAATCGTGAAAACCAACATTCTCAACTGAGCAGGAATTTCGCTCCACCCGGATAAAGGGCTAGAGCCGCCACTGTTAACGTGAATTAATTAGTGGACCGGATAAAATAGCTCTATCGGCTGTAGTTTGGAGAGCTTGGTCTAACTTATAATGCGATTTTACGTAAAAATTACAAATCTTCAATTTTGATTCATTAACGAATATGTTTACAATTTTGTACTACAGGGTAACATTCTAACCAGATGTTTATTGTTATCTTGGTTGTCAGTTTGCTTTTGCTGAAAACTTTTAGCACTGGAAAATTCTTACAAATTTTGTAATTTTTCGAAAAAACTTGTAAATTTACTGTGGTTTCCATTTATTGTTTTTTTTTCTCTGTAATAAACAATATCGATACGTATTTTTCTGTTGTTTCGTGTCTCTTATCACGTCAGTTTATTGAACTTAAACGAAAATATAGGTCAGTAAGATAATTTACCAGACAGAAATTCTCGATTTAATATTGATGAAGGAACAATCATTTGTTTTTTTTTTTGTTGTTTGAATGACAAATCAGAAATTTAAATTTTGAACAACCGTATGTTATAATAGTGGTCTTATTGCACCAAAAAAAAAAAAAAAAAAAACAGAGAGAGAAACGAGAAACGCTTTTGGATTGTTTTCTTTTCAAAACATCAAACAATCAAACTGGTAATTTTCTACCGATCGACAAGGTTTTTACAACAGCAACAACAACAGAATCAATCGAAAAATCCAACAAAAACGGACCTTGATTGATTGTAAAGGCAAGAGTTTTCATAATCGAAGTTGTTGTGTAATTTATTTCCATTTTATGAATTCTAAGAAATTTACAACAATTTTTTTTTTGTATACAATATTTCGGCCTGTTCCATACGTATAATTTTTGTCTTTTTGCTATATTAGAGAAATTACGTGTGAAGGATTTTCGTGTTTTATATGCTTATTATTATTATTATTGTTGTTGTTGTTGTCTCTAGAACAGTAGTAGTTGTTTAGAGTTCATGAGAGGTCGTTTTCAATGATTTTTATGCAATTCTACCTTAACGTAACGAAATTTCATTGCACCTTTATTGAGTTGGAGCCTTGCCAAATCTAACATTTTTTTTTTCCTCTCCTCTACTGTTTCCTTTCGCATGACTGTTGGTCATGACATATTTCAGATTTCAATCTAGAATTCTTCGATTTTCATTAATTGATAACATGTGGTTTTCAATTTTTTTACAAAAAAAAAAGCAGAAAACAAGGTTTTTTTTGTCGATTTTTGACTCTCTAAAACCAGTTGCGTAATAATCCCAATAGAAACATTTACAATAATAATAAATATATACGCATTTAATAATAATAATAATAATAATAACACTTTCTATAAATGATAACCTAAAGCAATAAAATAGTTAATTTTTAATGTTAACAGATCAGAATTTCGGCCATTCTATTAATTAGAATTCTCGACACCCTGATTGTTTATAATAATTCGTTTACTGGCTGATTATTATTAAAATTTATTTTTCAAAATACAGCTGAAGCGCTTTCACTACATCGTGATTCATACAAACGATTTCACGATTGTTTTTCATACTTTTTTGTTCTTCAAAACAAGTATAGATTGTCGAAATTTTTAGTAGCTTCCAGTTGTTGATTGTTTAAAATAAAATCTACTATGAGTAAATAAAACCTTGAATTCAATGAAATATACTTGTACGAAATTATAATAAAATTTATACACGTCTGGAAAACTCTATAGTGTGGAATTGTTTAGAAAAATACCGCCATTTGTTAGTGATTTTTATTTAAATCCAGGGTTGCAACTCTTCTCTTTTTCTACAGAGTCATGAAGTTGTTGCGAAACTCAATTGCCAACAACAATAGTGTCGAATTACGAAAAAAAAGCCGCCATTTGTAAGGGATTTTTTTCTTAAATCCAGGGTTGCAACTCTCCTTTTCTACATAGTCGTGAAGTTGTAGAACTCTATTACCAACAGTATTGGGAATTGGGAAAAATCCCGCCATTTGTTAGTAACTTTTATTTAAATCCAAGGTGGCAACTGTTCTTTTCTTCTAGATCAACGTGAAGTTGTTATGAAACTCTTTTACCAACAATAGTGTTTGTTTCCCGCGTTATAATCTAAAGTTGCAACTGTATACTTCTCCTAGATAGTCGTAAAGTATTGCTGTGTAGAATTGTGAAAAATATTCCGCCATTTGTTAGTGACTTTTATTTAAATCCAGGGTTGCAACTCTTTTTTTCTTCTACACAATCATGAAGTTGTTACGAAACTCTATTACAAAAAGTAGTGTAAAATTTTCAAAAAAATACCGCCGTTTGTTAGTGACTTTTGTTTAAATCCAGGGCTGCATCTCTTCTTTTCTTCTACATAATCGTGAAGTTGTCATGAAACTCTATTACTAACAATAGTGTTTGTTTTCCGCGACTTTCTGTTTTAATCCAGAATTGCAACTCTCCACATCTTCTTCATAGTCGTGAAGTTGTTGCGAAACTATTACCAACAATAGTGTGGAATTGTGGAAAAAATCCCGCCATTTGTTGATGACTTTTGTTCTAATCCAGAATTGCAACTCTTCTCTGTTTCTGCATCGTCGTGAAGTTGTTGCGAAACAGTATTACCAACAATAACAAGTAAAAATTCTCTAAATACATTTTTAAAAACGTTTAATTTATATACTTAATATTCTTTACATAAAACTAAAATAAAATTTATAGTAATTTGTTTATGTAACAGTACATGTTAAGGTTGATATTACTAAAAAAAAAAAAAAACAACAACTATATTGTAAACACCGCTCATATTTTGTATACCTACATATATGTATAGCTGTAATAACATGAGAGAGGCATGATAAGTTGCAAAATTTCGTAATAATCTTGAATCACATCATACGTATACAACAACATTTTTATAAACAACTTTCTTTTGGTATTTTCAATAAAAATCCGACGATTTAATTGAAAAAATTCTGATAAAACAAATATAACAAATAAGTGTCATTTTAAATAATTCCCCTAAAAATCATCTACCAATATTGCAATAATAAATTTTCCTAAAATTGTTTATTTTTCCATTTTACCGGTATTATATTTGCATTATAATACAGAGTTAATGACACAATAATAATTACACAACTGTTAGCTTTCACCCAATGCAGGTTTTTTTTTCCTCTTGTTCGCTATTTATTATACGTCGGCTGAAGAAAACGCAATTTTTTTTTAAATTAAAACAAAAAAATCCGTTTTTCCATATTTCTAAACAGATTATTTTCGAGTTAAATACAATAGAATAGGTGTGGTTATTTTTTTTTTTATAATAAAGCTAAATCAAATTGATAAAGGTATGTGATGGTGTTGTTTTCGTGATGGGGGCGTGCATATTTCAATGACAATTCTACAATATACCTTATTATTTATTGTTAATAATAAATAAAATGGGGGTGTTCTTGTTTTTACAATTACACGAAGCCCATTATTACAACTTTAACTAATTTACAATTCAAAAATTTGAAATAAACGTTAAATTTTTTACCCAATAGTTTATGTGATAAGTCGTGAAAATCAAACCATCACTTTTACCAATAATTACGTAATTATTCAGAAAAAATTGATTAATTAACAATTTTGTAATCAATATTTCTTAGAAACTTTTTAAAAAAAATTTTTTTTGATAAGTCGATAATATTGAAAAAAAAAGTAGCTAATGGGACAAGTTATAAAAAAAAAAGTGAAAGCGCTACTAAATATAGCTAACATTGCCGATTATTGTTGTCTATAAATAAAAAAAACAATAATTGCATAATAAACATTTGAAATTAGCGCTATTAATTTAGGGGATTTTTTCGTTTTTCATCATTTAGCATAACCTAATATAGGCGCGAATTTTAAAAATTATTATTTATTAGAGGTGGAAAAAAAAACGTTTTGGCTTGGTTTCAAAGCATCAAAGACGTGCAAATTGTACAAACGTGATGTCATTACGTTCAACTATCACTAGATATTCGATTACATAATTAGAAGGATCGTCTATAAATATTCTGCAGTTATACACGAAAAATTTGTTTTAAAAATGAAATATTTTGTTATAAATACAGAATTATTTGGATATAATTAATTATAATATCTTGTAAATATAATAAATATATGTGTATATATGTATATAAAATTGTATCTGGTTATGTGGTGAATCGCATATTATAAAATACATTTGCGGACCCCGATGTCCTTGGTATAAGTCTTTCAACTTGTGGCCTACTTATAGAAAAGCTGTGGAGAAGTACTGGTTATCATTATTTAGATGCGGCACAATTTTTCAATAATAAAATCTTATAAACTTTTATTTATATATATATAAAAAAAAAACAACAATTATTAAAATTATTGTGACTTAAGTCCAAGATGTAATCAAACACATCCATACACATATTCAACAAATGTATTATAAACAATTTAATGCCATTTCATAAAACAATTACAAAATCCAATTAACAATAATCAAATGTATTAACAACACTAGTAACAGGTGTTGTTGTTGTTGTTGGAATAATTGATTAATCGAAAGATAATCAAAGTTCTAATTTATCTTATTTGGTGGGCAAATATTTCGAAATAATTTTGGCGAATTTTCAAATTATTTCTACATTTGTTTTGTTTTGTTTTGTTGTTTTCCCCTCCCAAATAAAAACATCAAGATTGAAATTAAAATAATTGGTGCAATTTTCTATCAGCCTTGCACTTGTAGTAGTTACTCGTTCAAAAACATCACGACCATATGGTAAAAGTTGATATTACAAAATCAACTATAATTGTACCCTTCAAACAAGAATTACAGATTATGTTGGTAATGCTGTTTGTACATTTTAGGGGATTTATTTTTCTGGAATATTACCAACTATTTATAGATTTCAGGGATTTTTTCCTAAGATATCTTGATTATTATTTAAAAAAAAAACAATCATGGCCAGCTTGATCGTTGTGTGCTTTTTTTCCAACATTATTATTGTAATAACTGAAGAATTGTATGTTTTCCAACAAGAATTACAGATTTTGTTGGTAATGCTGTTTCTACATTTTAGGGTTTTTTTTTCGAATACCTATTGCCAACTATTTATAGATTTCAGGGATTTTTTCCAACGACATCTTGATTATTATTAAAAAAAAACAATCATGGCCAACTTGATCGTTGGGTGTGTGTGTGTGTTTTTTTTCCAACATTATTATTGTAATAGTTGAAGAATTGTATGTCTTCAAGCAAGACGTATTAGACAGGTTAGTTTACCGTCTAGCGGCATTTTGACCTACTAACAGGTCGTAAAACTCTTGTTAATTTGTACATCATAGGTGTCATTTACAGTAACGATAATTCTTTTAAATATTTATTTGCTTATAGTTATAAGAACAATTAACACAATTATTGGAATCGTTAAATTGTAGGGTTTTTAGTTTTAATAATATGGCAATATTTGAGATTTTTTTTTTCTTTCTCACAAATTAAACTTTTATAGATAATCGATAGAAAAAATAGTAGTTTTGAAAGATGGAAAAAAATCGAGTAGTTTTCCAACTATCCACCCACAGAATTGTAGAAAAAGCTGTCTGTGACAAGTTTTCTTTATTGATTTTACTAAATTTGGTATACACAACAACAACAACAACAAAAAAAAAGGTTAAGACAACATAACCTTTAAATCTTCATCAATAAATCGACAGTTTTATAAGTATGCTGATGGAATTTTATTAAAAATTAACACCCTCTTGATGACAGTTTATATGATGATTTTGGTAAAAGAACCGGCTCGAAACTTGCTTCTGTATTCATATGTACACAACATACACATATGTACAATCAAATATATATATGAGCCACATATACATGCACACATTTAAGTATAGTGGCGACTTTAAGTCCGACAAGGCAACCAACACAAGTAAACGAGCGAGGCGAATGCTGGTGCAATGACCTAACTTGCGAGTCAGCTTAGTGACCTACTTATTCGAACATATGGGAGAGTTCGGTTGTTTTAGAACTACTGCACACATATACACACGAATCTATCTTTTCTTAACATGGCTTCACTACATATATGTAGGTATATAGATAGAGAGAGACAAACATATAGTTATATATTACATACGTATGTATACATAGAAAAAAAATTGTCGCAACTTAATTCGTATTGTTTCCATCATTATTATGATGATGATGATGATTTGGAAAACTGTCACATAAACAGATTTGTTTTTGTTATGCAAATGCAAATTTTAACAAAAAAAAAAATTATAAAAAAAAACGTACAGTAATTGTTTATTTTAATAATGCGGAAGTTGAGAATTTTAATTACAAACAAAAAAACAACAACTGATAAATCATGTACACTTTCACACTTAAATTCGGCTATAGCGGAATAAGAGTAGGTCGTTACTTGATTCGTACAATTTTCGACAATTTTTTTTAGAAAAAAACAATAGAATCCTTTTTATATACGAAACAAAAAAACAGTTCATGACCGATAAAATGTACGTCTAGTAACAATAATTATCAGATTGTTCTTATCATTTATTTTATTAATTAAACACCTGTCGAAATTTGAATAAAAAATATTGTAAGATTTATGCAAATTGGTACGTTTCGCGTAACTTGATCCAAGCCTGTATATAATTGACAGGTGTCAATTATTAATTTTTTTTGGAGGAAAATTTTATTTTTATCTTTTTAACAAAATTATAGATAAGATTATTAAAACAAGAAGGTGATTATGTTTGTATATGTATATGTATATATGTGTGTATTTAGTATTAAATGTGTATAGTAAAAAAAATTCGACTTAGCAATAGAGGTCAATGTCCTCTTTTGGACGATACCCGTACAGATGTAGATGTTTTTTTTTTGTTTTTTTGGCAGTATACAAAGTGGAAAGCGAGCGATGTCCTTTAATAATCATCGATAGTTTCTTATAACTCTCCAAAAAAGGCTAAAAACATCATTTGTGTGTTATCAATTGTAATCCGGAAAAATTTTGTGGAAAATCGTTGGAAATTCCATTGATATTCAAAGATAAAATTGCACACACAACCATATCTATATACAATCATTATATATATGTATAGTATATGTGTGTATGTGTTAAGAGGTCATTGCACCCGCTACTAAGTGGGGATAAAGCTTGCTACGTCATAGAGAGCCGGCGCTAAGACATACGTACCAATATCAAAATCCACCATAATGTATGTATTAGATAAAGATGTAAATATTGAAGTTTGTCGTTTAGTGTCAGTATATACCATCCATATTATACTACTACATTGAAAATTCTCAATACGTACACACATACACATAGAAACAACCACAATAATAACAGAAGGAATTTTGTGTTAAAGACTTTCCATTAAAAACTATTAGAACAAATAAAAATTATTGTTAAATAAAAAAAAAAATTAAACGAAAATTTACAATTCAGCAGTTGTTATAACACAGTGTGTCCGTCGTGTGGAATTCCATCATCAAAACGAGCCACGACAATCTCTTCCTTATAAGTGGTTTTCTTCGATGTGTGTGCGTGATGATTAAAACCATCGTTATCGTACAAAATTAAAAAGAAAAAAAAACAGCTGTTTAATTGAAGATTTTCGTTAAAAATTGTGCATTTTCAAATTATTGTTGTTGTGGTGTAATTGTGATGTTATTGTGGAATTCCCCTATAATTCGATAGTTTTTTGTTTTTGTTTTGGTGGCATACTTGATTTCAATTTAAAAAAATTTATATAAATTTAAAATCTAGTGGACGTGTTTCAATCGGTGATATCTAGATTTGATTTTTTGTTAATTGTTTTTTTGTCTTTTGTTTTTTTTTTTATTTTTAGGGTGAAATTTGTGAGAGATTTCGGTGGTCGTGTGTCTGTTGCTGCACAATATTCCGTAATTTTTAATAAAAATTGATAATATTGTTGTTTTATCGTAATCGGTCGTTCACATTTTCTATAAAAATAACGTTGTTTTGCTTACTGTAATAGTAATAATGGTGTTGTTGATGATGATGGGTTGTAAGATATTTTCCGGGATCGGAGATTATTATTATTATTATTATTACTGAGCTATTTCGACTATTATCGGGGGTGAGGTGTACATATTATTAATCATCGCATTTTTTATTTTTTTTTGGAATTTTTGGTATCATTATAACGATCGCATCTCCATCTCTCTCTGTCTTACACGAACTCTCAACCATATTCGGCGGTGAACAACCTAGAGTTCAATGGCTTGCCGCGCCTCCAAACACAAACCGACGTACTTTATGCTGGTTTGAACTAAACATACACATACTTTTACCACATATCTTTACATCTTTAAAGTACAAAATAAAAACAACCCTACTACACAAATCAACCCCTTAACTCTCTCTCTATATAATCTACAAGAATCAACTTAATTAACTACTTGTACAAAGTTTAACATAAACATTATATATTACACACATATACATAGAATGATTGAGTTCCGCTTCCGGTACCCACAAGTTTTAACTTTTTTGTTATCAAAAATTCTATTTGGTTTAGCAATTTAGAATCTTATCAGTTGCCATACAATTGCGGTCAATATTTCGGGTGATATATAGAGAAACATTGTGTTTTTTTTGTTTCTCTAAGAAACAAAAAAGACACTTATTGTCTTCTAATACAACAGGGTACAAGGCGCAAATTTAATTAAGAGGCAATAACATTGTGCAACTTTTGTGTCTATATATGTGTGTGTATATGTGTATGTGTACATATATATATGTATGTAATATAGCATATATGTGTGAGGTTAATGAACTTTCGTTGCCAGATTTTACTTTGTTGAATTTACATGAATGACCGTGGGTCTTATCACTAAGTGTTAAACCATTCCGAAATTGATTAGCCAACAAGGCACCAACGCGTCTTCACACTTACAGTTTTTTTTTTTGGATTTTTTTAAAAAAAACCGTTTATCTTTACCAACAAAACGCTGTCTTGTCTACATTTTTTTTTTGTGTGTTTCTTCAATTTTTCTTTTGTAGCAATGGAGTACGACGTTGATAATTTCGTTATGAGATTAACCCATCGTTCCTTCTGTGTTACATAAATCAAATTAAAACAATAATGTAATTGAATTGAATAAATAGTGAATAAATTTGTAAAATTTTACAAGAAATCTTGAAATTTAAACAATTTTTGTTTGTTTTTGTTTTTTGTTTTGCGAAAAAAAAAAATAACTAAATTTGTGTTGTGGGTTGTGTTATTGTTTGGTAAAAATTCTTCCGGTCGGCCTTTTGTTGTCGGCCATGAGACGGCTAATTTCCCAAAATTATATTATCAGTGAACGAACGTTTTTTTTATATGATGGACTCTTTTCAAGAGCTTTTCACAACAACAACAACAACTGGTGGCCAACAACAAACGTGGACGGCCAATGATAATCGCAATTGTGATTTAACGCCCAATGAAACAACAATTACACCCCAACAACAACAGCAGCAACAACAACAACCGATTGATGATAAAGAAGATCGTAAAACTGCTAATTCTATTAGAGGTTGGTTCTTCAATTACAAAAATAAATTATAATAAAACAATATCGACATAATTGGTAAAAATTTGGTTGATATAGGCAACCAATTATACACGCAAATCGGGTTACATTTCTAATCGCTCAATAAAGTCACTAATTGTTTTTCCATTATTATTATTATTATTATTATTATCATTGTTTTATTTTTATTGCAGCACAAATCGAAATCATCCCGTGCAAAGTATGTGGGGACAAGAGCAGCGGTGTCCATTATGGTGTTATAACATGTGAAGGTTGTAAAGGTTTCTTTAGAAGATCACAAAGTTCTGTTGTGAATTATCAGTGCCCTAGAAATAAAAACTGTGTTGTTGATAGAGTTAATAGGAATCGTTGTCAATATTGTCGTTTACAGAAATGTCTTCGATTAGGAATGAGTCGAGATGGTAAGTTTTACGTAATTTTTGGTTTAAAAAAAAAGGAAAGAAAATCCATTATAACAAAACAATATAATACGAAAAAAGAACGGAAATTTATTAAATGAAACTCATCCTTATTGTTCATTCATTGTATGTATATAGGTTTCATTTACTTTTTGTATTATTCTTCTATTTGTTGTTTGTTTTTGTTCTAAATGAAAAGTGCATAATTCATTTTTGAAATAGAAGAAGAATCGTTGTACAAAGAATTGCATAATGTGGGAAGTTGAAAATTTATTTGTTCATTTCAAAAACAATACAAATATTACACATACACACACACAGTAATTCGTGCGAATAGTTTTTGTTGAAAAATTAAGTGTCAATTACATACATTATTCAATACATAATACACAAATCTACAGGGATCGCCATTTAAACCTCTCCAGTGCAATAATTTCGTTAATTTTCAAAATATCTTAACGTTTGAGGTGTCAAACTGTAGGTTTTTTCAAGTTTTCTACGATATCATTACGATTTCAAATTAAAAATTATTGTCTTGGTCAGTTTCGGCCTGTATAAAATAACGTTTTTTTTTTTCAAAAAAAAAATTAATCAGCTATACGCACAAAATTTGTTTTCATGCTTACTAGATTAGTTTTTATATTTGTAAAATGATTATTTATTAAAAATACATCGTGATAAGAAAAATATTGATATAGAGTGAAAAATAACATTTTATTTCAAATTGTGATGATATCGTTTATTATGTTACAATGTAGGTACATCAGTCTTGAAGAGCTTATAAAAACCTACACATTGACACCTAGAACATTAATATAACTTAGAAATTAACGAAGATATCGGTTTGGGGAATTTAAGGTGGCGCATCCTGTATAACACGTATTACAACACTACACAGTTATATGATAATGGTTTTTATTTTGTATTTAATGACTTGATAAAACTAAAAGTGCCTCCATATATTGGAGTAGATTTGTTGTTATAGACAACATTAAGATATTGATGCATAGTACGTTCATTTAGATTTGGTCGACTTAGCTTTTAAATGGTGTTTGCCGTCTGTCAAAAGATCTAAAATAAATTATTGCAAGTAGTTAGAACAGACATTTATTGAATTTTTGTTTGTAACAAAGGATAATTTAACCTACCCACTTATACAGACTTGGCGATTCTAATATGAGCATAGGAAAAATAGGAGTATCGCACACTATTAGGGGTTTCGCATAAGTTGGAATGAGATAAACAATCAGTCTATCTAAGATCGAAGTAGATCAATATTCTCGGTTAAATACCGATTATTTTCTGTTCATCTCATTCTAACTTATGCGACACCTATAAAGGTGTGATTTCGTTGCGATGTCCAGTTCGCGGTTCGCAAGCGACGTCTGACAGTAACAGTCAGCCGTTACGTTCACATATTTTGTTTAATTAAGCAGTCTAGCGTGTGCGTTTCTAAACTTGTAAAGTGGAAAGTGCTTCATACCCCCGAATTATACAATCCTAGAAAGGTTTGTAAGCCTTTTGGGCTCAATAGAGAGCAATTTGATTTCGTTTTGAGTTTCATTCATGTAGATTTGAAGTCACAGTGGTTTGTGTAGACGAGACGTAGTTATCAACGGCTAGGCACTGCGTCTACCAGACGACCCGACATAACGTAATCACTGTCATTGACAAAGCGTTGTAGCAGTGCTCGATGGCTGGACGTTGCAACGAAATCACAGCTTAAGAGTGTGTAGTGCTGTTATTTTACCTATATTCGTATTAGAAACACCTACTCTGTAAGTGTATTTATAATGCGTACGTAGACTTAAGAGCTTGACTAAAGTAAGAGACAAATTTTTAAAAATATACGCCATCTTTTTTTGTCAAGCGTTTTGTTATGCAACCTAAACTGTGAACAAATTTGATTGCTTTAGTCAGTCTCTTAAGCCAGCGTACGCGCTATACTTAAGCAATACGAGCTTCTTTCGTGAAATCTATTGTTATACACAATTTTTGTTGACAAACGATAAGCTAGTCGACCAAATTCAAATGAACGTACTATAAATTTTTCTTCTATATTTTTTGTAATTGTTTATTTATTTAATTAAATAGCAAAAAAGTGGTAAATAATAAGGAAAAGTTATAGATGGTTATCAGATATACATACATGTAGTTCTTGTAATTAATAATTTTCTATTCTAAAAGTGAATGCTTGATTTATTTGAACAAATTTGTTATAATAATTACAATTAATTATTTGTAATTTATCAATATGTTTGTATTTGGTTTATTAATTACACACAACAAATTGATTGAAATTGATGGGTAGATTTTGAAAATATTAATTTTACACAGTTTTTTTTCTTCTAATCGAATGTAATTTATCAGATTTATACATACATATAGTTAAGTATGCTTTAGATGACGTCATAAACGTATGTCGATACTTTATTACCTTACAATTTCAAATAAATTAAGAATCAGTATACAGTGATTGACAACGTTCTAGGCACATAGGAAAACACATCAGCACTTTTGATTCTTAATTTTTAATTTCTGACTTACGATTAGAATGAGATAAAGAGAAAATTGTAGGTCGATCTTTCTTCAAAAAAAAATTACCTACAAAATACAGTTCACGTAAAATCTTCATTCATAAAAGTGTGGGGTTGATGTTTTTAAAACCAACTAGGGATGGTTGGGGTTAAAAGTTGAAATTATTATCTAAACTTCTGACCGCTTATTCTCTCCTGTAGCGCATTATCCTATAGTTTAAAAGGGCAATTGCAAAGGACCCCAATTAAGTGTATTATTCATCAATTTTTCTTGTGAATTACATTTAACACTATACGTGCGAGGCGGCATAAAACTATAATGAACGTTTTCACATTTACCGATACGACACCGACACGACAACGACACCGATATCGGTGGACTCGTAATCGCATGTAAATAAATGGGAATGCTTTCACACTCGCCGATATATCGGTATCGTGTCGTTACCGGCAACGACGTGTCGGCGGGTAACAGTCTCTCCACTCGTGTCGTCGGCCGACTTGAAGTGTCGTTGTTTGTTTTTTATGAGCGGTGTGATATTTTTTTACAAAAATGGCCGTTTCTGGACAACAATTCACAACTGCATGTGTCGTGCAGGGGTCGGACACTCTCTACTCCCACCATGTCTTTTTTTGTCAATGTTTCGAGGCATTTTCTATCACCAACATAACAGATTTTAAATACAAATATTGATAAATATAGCCGAATAAATTACAGACAGTTGTTTCATTATAATATCTGCTATTTGATAATAGAAAACCTTATTCTCATCCCATATTGCCATTTTTACATCGTTTAACGTAACATAAAACTGGAGTATAACTGTTAGGTTGGTAACGAAAAAGGCCTCGAAACGCCAAATTTCGAGTCAAATTTATCTCCTATACTAAAGCATTGAGTGTCCAACGCCTGGTGTCGTGTCGGTTGTAGTGTGCAAATGTATCGCCGATATCGAGTCAGTATCGGTACTGTCCCGATGTCGCTGTCGTTGTCGTGCCGGTGCCGTGTCGGTAAATGTGAAAACGTCCTATGGGTCACTGTTTTTCTCTTTATCTCGGTAGATGGTGCTGATGTTATACTTTCTGTGTACTTGAGCGTTTGTCCAGTACTGTATATTTATATTATTGGAAAAAAATTAGTGTTCATTTCATGGTCCTATAATAGTTCTATGCTTCAGTTGATCAGAAATTTCGTAAATTTTCAATAATTAATTAACATTTCCGGTAATTAAAATTTAGTCATAATTATTGAATATAAAAATAATTTGTTTTAATTTTATGGCCCTTTAATTCGTTGATTTTTTCATTTAATTAATTGAGATTGTGGTTTGAGTTTTAATTTTTTAATATAACTGGAATTAATTTGAATAGAACCTTCGTAAAACGACCATCTTTACAATTTTATTGTCAGTAAGCCATTGGTTTAAAATATCCATCAATTTGAAGAATTTAACGTTCGATTGGTGGATTTGCAAAATACCACTAATATGGCTTCAGCCAATTAGATAGACTTGAATGATTATAGTTTGTTCGATTGGTTAGAACTGTAACAATTACAGTTCTCTATTAGGTATTAGTGATTGTGGTCAAGTTATAGAGTTATTTACAAAATAATCAATCAAAATGAATTAAATTAATTATTATTTTACATTTTATCAATAGATTTTCCATATTTGAATTAGAAAAATAATAATTCTATGTAAATTTATATTTCGAAATTGTGCTAAAATTGATTTCAATTATCGTTTTGTTTGTCTCTTTAAAGTTAGCTAATCTTTGTTTAAATTTGAACTTTTCGTGTATAAACCGGATGTTTTCTATCTATTAAATTTGATTTTTTTTTTTGTATTAGCTGTGAAATTTGGCCGAATGTCAAAGAAACAGAGAGAGAAAGTCGAAGATGAAGTACGTTTCCATAGGGCTCAATTAAGGGCACAAAATGATTCAGCACCTGATAGTTCTGTATTTGAACAACAAACACCGTCAAGTAGTGACCAATTACATCATAGTTATAATGGAGGGTTAGTATTTTCATTTTGTTTTTATTTGTTTTATAACAAATTTATATCATTTTTTTATTTGAAAGTTTCAAGTTAAAAAAAAAAAAAAATAAACATAAAAAGCTTCATCATTGGAATCATGTGGTAAAATTTTTTCAATCATTCATTCATTTCTAAACAAAAAAATCATCAAAATTCATATAAAAATTGCCAAATGATTATTTTTAGTAATTATTGTTTTTTTTTCTCGTGTGTTTCTTTTGGTTTTCGTTTCACTTTTATAGGTATACGTATAATAGTGATGTTGGTACATATACACCAGCTTATTATACAAATACACAACAAGTACAAGCAAACTCAATGGGCTATGATATATCAGCTGATTACGTTGATAGTACAACAGCATATGATCCACGACCCGGTTTAGATGCATTAAACGATACCAGCAGTCTTATCACCAACGTTGTAACAACAGGTAAATCCTACTATTTCTCTATCATTCATTATTACTACTGGGGCTGTATTTGATTTATTATACAAAAAAAAAAAAATTAAAAAAATGTGGCGCACGTTCTATCCACACGCTTCTTGCCGAATCACCAATCGAAAAAAAAAATAACTTTTAATGGTTTAGGTAATACTAACACAAATAATGGTGGAGATAGTGGTGGTGGCGGTGATGATGACGGTGGTGGTGGTGGTAGTGGTAGTAATAGCGGCAAACAATTATCTACTTTTAAAAGAATTACACAGACAACTACGAATAGTACGACTTTATCAGGTGGGACTGTGGTGTCCGTTAAACAGGAAGTAGCAGTTGATAGTTTGGTACCAAGTTATGTTGATAGCACTACATTTGTTAATTCACCTACATTACAACAACAGCAACAACAACAACAACAAACTAATACGATTAGACAACAATCTACTTCACAAAATGTGCCACAACAACAACAACAACATCAACAACAACAACCACAACAACAGCAACAACAAAGAAGTGGAGATGAGAATGAATCTGTTACATTGCCTAGTAAGTTAGATGGGGTGATGTTGCATCAACAATGGATTTTTAATCTATTTTTACCCCTCTATAAAATCCAAATTTAGTATATTTTTGATAACTGATATCTAATTTTGGAATAATTGGGCGAATTTTTTTTTAGGTGCATGCTTCTACTGCACGTTTCTTTATTCAAAATTTATTTGAAAAATTAACTAAAAATCGGTGGTTTTTCTGGTGTTTTTTTATTCTTCTTATACTTTAATTATTGATTTATTTTGAAAATAAATAAATAACAAAAAAACGTATTTCTCTTTTTGTTCCAGATCCCAGTCAGATTTGTGAATTATTATCAAAGACAATATCGGACGCACAGGCCCGTACTATTTTATATACACGTGAAGATATACATGAAATGTTTAGGAAACCCCATGATCTCTCAAGACTATTATATTATAAAAAT
This sequence comes from Lydus trimaculatus, assembly GCA_037414755.1. Taxonomy (NCBI): domain Eukaryota; kingdom Metazoa; phylum Arthropoda; class Insecta; order Coleoptera; family Meloidae; genus Lydus; species Lydus trimaculatus. The sequence goes on along the minus strand of JAZBGY010000352.1, from coordinate 23,787 downwards.
ATGGCACATGAAGAATTATGGTTGGAATGTGCCCAAAAATTAACAACTGTTATACAACAAATTATTGAATTTGCTAAAATGGTACCTGGTTTCATGAAATTATCACAAGATGATCAAATCGTTTTATTGAAAGCAGGCATGTATCAAATATTCTATTTTTAATTTTTCCGATTTTATTTTCTTTTAATTATAGGAAGTTTTGAATTGGCAATAATCCGTATGTCTCGCTATTTGGATTTATCACAAAATTGTGTTCTTTATGGTGATACAATGCTACCACAAGACGCCTTCTTTACAACAGATACAGCTGAAATGAAATTAGTCTCGTGTGTATTTGAAGCATCCAAAAGTATAGCTGAATTGAAATTAACAGAAACTGAATTGGCATTATATTCAGCATGTGTTCTATTATCACCAGGTAAAAATACAATCAATTCTAATACGTAGGTGTACGAACTAATAATTTTTTTTTTAATATATATGAATAGATCGACCTGGTTTGAAGGGTGTCGGTGAGATTAGTCGACTAAATCAAGCTGTATTACGTGCATTAAGACTTGAATTGGATCGTAATCATAGTATGCCAATTAAAGGAGATGTAACCGTTTGTGATGCCTTGCTTACAAAAATACCAACATTACGGTACTTAAATAAAATTTAAAAAAAAAATCAAATTTCATCAATATTATTTATATTTCAAAATTGTTTACAGTGAAATCAGTATGCTTCATATGGATGCATTAGGAAAATTAAAAAGATCTGCACCACATCTCGAGTTTCCTGCATTACATAAAGAATTATTTAGTGTGGATAGTTGAGGGACAATTTGAGCAGATTTATTCAATACGTAGCAACTATAGCTACTGTATGTATATTCAAATAAATAATAATAATAATAACAACAATAAAAAAAAGACGTATGTCTACTATTATAGAATTTAATATAAAAAATACTGCAAATTACCAATAGATGGCGCTATCATTGTAACTATATAATAACGCTACGACATACGTCTTTCATGATATATTTGATAATAATCGAAATGAATTTTTACAGATTCCTTCATGAATGTATCGGCCTTAAATTACCTAAAATAATATTTAAAACAATTTAAAATAAAACAAGAGAATGATTTTATTGTTGTAAACATAGAAATATTGCAGATCTCTATTAAATTATTTATTTAAAATAACAACAACAACTACAACAACAACAACAACAACAACAACAAGAAAAAACTGCATCAACTTTACGAGATTTTATATAAATTTATATCAAAATTATAAATTTATATAAAGCCAAAGCCAGGCCCTGATTTCAAAGTACAACTATTTGTTTGTTGTTTGTTATAATTGAAAATAATTCTATCTATATATACATAAATATATACAAAAAAAAAATTATGAAAAATATAAATATGTTATTGGATAGTTATTCTTCTCAATCGAAGGAAGAGGTTACAGAGAATTTTAGAGAAAATTGGTGCTGTTGTTGTGTTTTCTCTTTGTAAATGTTGTTGTCATCATAATCATCATCATTATCATCATTATTATTATTATTATTATTATTATTATTGTATAATGTGAAACACAAAAAAGTTGTGCAGTTTTTTTCTAGTTGTTTTTGTTTGATTCTCAAAAATTTTTGAAAACGTATCGTAATCTGCCACATTAAATCGCTAATTTGTGAATTTATTAACAAAATTGTCCGGGGGAAAAATCAACATTATTTATAACAAGAATATTGAAATAAAATAATAACACTCTAGTGGCCGGGTTATAGAACAGTAAAACTTGTTTGTTTTTGTTGTTTTTTTTTTTGTTGTGTAATTATTACTTATAGATAGAGCTTTCATCATACGTAATGGTATACTGAAATCACACATACACATTCACCACAGATCTAGTGTAGTAGAATTGTAGCTTTTTCCAAATAAGAACAAAAAATAATTAAGATTTAACAAAAATTACGATACAATATAGAAAAGACTGTATATTTAAAAATTAATGCTTTTTAAATGAGGTAAAAAAAAATAAATCATAATAATAATAATTATAATAATAACAACACCGATATTTGGGTTTTTACTGTTTTTTAACTTGGTGCCTTTTAGTTAAGTTTTACTTGGTGACACATGGTTTTATAAGAAATAAAATTTAAAAAAAAAAAATTATATATATATAAAAAGAGATGTATATGTATAAAGTATATTGAAGATAGTATATAGAGTATTTATGAAGAAAAAATAATAATTAATAATAGATATATTATATCTTGATTATGTTGTTTTTATTAAGATTTTATTAATAATGATTTTTGTCTTTGTCTTCTCTTCAATTTTTTTGTTTGTTTGTTTTTGTCTTGATCGGCAAGGTGATAAATTTAGTAAAAATATGAATACACAGCAGCTACAAAAAACTCGCCACCATTTTATTTTAAACAATAAGTTTTAGTTTTAATTCGCTTTAATTATGTTTCAGTAATTATCTCAAAAACAAAAAAAACAACGATATTAACCATTGATGTCCCTTATTTTTTATTTCTGTTGATATTCCTCCAACCCAGTGTAAAATAAATGTGTTAAAACATCACAAATTTCACGTGTGTGCGTGTGTGTGTGTGTGTTGTCTTTTTGTGTATAGTATAGTTTAGACTTTATTATTATTATTATTTTAAATAACAACAATAATGGTTAATATCGAGTTTTGTTCTATTGATATAATTAACAACAAATTGTGAGGCTATTTTTTTGTAATAATTGCAAAGGTAACAAGAGATTATTGTAATGTAATGGCTGTGTTATCGACACTTATTTACGTCGTTTATTTGTTTAATTTTTTTTTGTTGTTGAAATATCAGCCAATTTTTATTTGATGATTTATGAAAGAAAAAAAAACATAAAAATAGCCGATTCTACTTCTGTAAATTTTTGTTTAATTTTTTGTCTCTTCTCTTGAGGGTTGGAAG
>JAZBGY010000352.1:0-20769 GCA_037414755.1 Lydus trimaculatus | reverse complement strand
ATTATTATTATTATTATTATTATTATTAAAAATATTTTACAAAAGTCTAAAATTCTGTTTAAAGAAGAAAAAAAAACAAATGTACCTTGGGCTACAAAAAAATTACAAACAAAGACTCTGTACATTTTTTTTATTAATTAATTTATTTAGACAACAAAAGAATCCTTTATTATTATTATTAATTATTAATATTATTATTATTATTATTATTATTATATTTACCTACTGGTGAAGTTTCTTTTATATATATTTTTGTTTGTTTATGTATATTTTATTTCTGTTGGTTTATATGTAATTATTACGAAATTTGTTAATATTTTTGTTACAATTCAAGATAAATAAACAAAAAAAAGTGCAATTTTCAACACCTTCATTCATGTAACAAAGATATTAATTTTGTTGTAATAATTCATAAATACCGCCAGTAGTAATTATAAAAATATTATTTTTTTCTATTTATTCATCTTTTAATTCGTCTCCTCCTCCAGTTTACCATCCCCCTGAAAATCTCCGTATTGTATATAGAAATATTAACTTACAGTTCATTTACACTGAATTCCTAGAGTTCGTCTTAAAAACGTACAAATGATGGGAACACACTTGTTTCAGATATCTATAATTACAAGTCTCACAAAACCATCAAACCGTGAAAAAAACTTTATCATTGTTGATGATGGTGTAATTATACAATGTTGGGTGTTTTGTCGTTTTCAAAAAACAATGAACTTTGAATGTACGAACGAGTCAACCACCCCAAAGTTTCTCTGGTTGATTTTCAGGAAAAACATTACAATTCCGATTGAAGAATTGATTAAATTAATTAAGATGATGATGATGTGTGTGGCTTGAACTGGTTGACCTTCACTAAAACAAAAAGAAGCCACTCTTCTTTACTATTTCTATATTGTTGTTGTTGTTGTTGGTTTTTGTTGTACAGAGCGCAAATTAAATCTGAAGACGGTCGCTTCGTAGACGAAACCAGGTAGTCTTTTTTCCTAATCTCCAACTTCCAGTTGTTTTTGTGTTTCTCAAGATTCAACAAGTGATCCTTCCATAATTTTCAAATAAATGAAAGGCTTTTTGTATAAAAAAAAACAACAACAACAAATTGATTGAGATCTTTGTTTTAAATTAATTAAACAAAACAGTGAAGCGAATAATTTGGAATTGTTTGAAATCAAGTGATGTTTTAAATTAAGAAACTCGTGTTCCCAATACAAGATTAACAAGAGAGATGAAGTCAAGGACTTTATCGACATTATTCCTGAAATTTACAATTTTCACCACAATTTCAACCCTTAAAATCGACAGTCAACTGAGAGTCATCAAGAGCGGTAATCAGTTTTTTTTTTTTGTATTTTCTATTCCCCTAAGGCGTTTATAATCCGTTAAAAACGCTCTTACATCAATTATTGGATAACTGTAAAAGTTTGCAAAAAAAGTTCAAATAATTAAAGTTGTATGATTAATAAAACACGAATTTTGCAGATTGTTACGAACGGATGGCCATCGGCCAACGACTCAATTCTAAAGCGATTTATAAAACTGTTGAAGTTAAAACAGTAAAAGAATGCCAAATGGTTTGTACAGAAGAACAATTATCCTGTAAAGCTTTCAGTTTCGGGTGAGTACATAGTTTGTTAATATAGACAACCAGTTATACACAACAACTCATTAGAATTTGTCTATATTACAAAAGCTCAGGCGGTTTTTTGAATGTATGCAACCAATTATACATGTAACCAATCAAAGTTGTATAATTTCTACAAAGCTTTCATTCTTTTAATTGTTTCTTATTATCATTTTCTATTAGAATCGGAGTCAAAGGTAATGCCACATGTGAATTGAGTCAAGATGTAATTCGAGAAACCGCCGATTTAAAACCAATCGGTACAATCACCGATACTGACTATGATTTGTATATAAAAAAGCTGGGTTGTACGTTAATTCTTGATAAAGAACCTGAATTTATCGATCATCCATTTAGTACAACTACTAATCCATCAACTGAATCTAATCATGAACATCACCAACCACAAAAACCTCCACCACATTCGTTGCATAATCATAATGATAATGAAGAACATGTTCAAACGGTTGTTGCTGTTAGTACTGGTCCTAATAAACTTGTATTACATCCAATTCATAATATTTTAATTGAAGATACACCGAATTTACATCAAAATGATCGATTAGATTCTAATTACCATAAACGACCATTTTATCAAGAATTCGATACAAATTACAATCGGTACGGTTATGAAACTTACCGTCCTAGACCATTTGTGCAAGATTTGCCTTATCATCGACCATTACATGATTATTTGTTCCAAAATCAACAAACAATTGCTGATAATACGAAACTAGATAAATATAATCGTGCAAATCAAAGTGAATCTTCTTCGTATCAATTAAATAAAATCAAAGGGGAGGAATCGAAGAGAGGAGAGCCTTCACGACCGATTATTACACAAAGTATAGGAGCACATGGAGAGAGAATCACGTCGATTATTACCGAATTAAACCAGGGTAAGTGTCTTGATGTTATTTCACAAAAAAATCCAATAGTATGAATTCTACAATAATAACGGAAATAATTAGTGTTAGATAATTGTGAATTGAAACCAACATTGTCAGCTTTCCTTAAAGCAATTTTTTTTCTATTATTATTATTATATAGAAAAAACAATTACGGTTAATTTACAAAACAAATCAATTTTGTTGTAATTTTAGCGTCCTTCATTAGGATCTTCCTACTGTAAAGTGTTTTTTTTTCAAATATTATAAAAAAAAGCCGAATGAAATGGTTGATAATCGCACCACATCATCATCATCTTATTTAGAAATTACGTAAATTTTCGCTTTTTTTTGCTACTCATTTGAATTGGCAAAGATCTTCGTACTTAGCCACCGAACATCCTGTTCGTCAGTCTTTAAGATTAAGTATTTACCTGTCAAGATCTTCAAGGAAATTGTTTATATTTAGTGTTTATGTTTATCTACATAATATGCAGATTAGTGTAATTGGTCAATTTTGCGTATTATATTGTTTTTATTGTCGGATGATTCTATTCAACAAAAAAAAAAAATTGAAAAATAGAAAAAATAAACAACCTTGAGATGGTTAATGGTTTGGATTTCTACAATAGAGAGATGACTTGTTTCTAGATTGTTTTAGATTGATTTTGCACTTGTTACGGTGTTATTTGCGTACAAAACAAGGTCAAAATTGCATTTGCTTTATAATAAAGGTTTTTTAACTATAATACACTATGCAGAGTCGGATCTAGGATATACTTGTCGCCAGAAGCAAGATAGAACTTAGCGCCCCCTGCCTAGAGTTTCTTTCTTCCAAAAAAACAAAAATTGACTATTTCTAATTACCTAATTTTGATAAATAGTGCCTGGTATCGGTACTAAAGTTCTTCCTAATATTTAAACAGCAAATCGTCATTAAAAGTTTCTATAAGCATTTAAAAATTGTTTATAGTGCCATTCCGAAATAAGATACAGAAAATGTTAAGTCATTTTGGAAATTATTGGGAAAAACTGATTTTTTTAACTTCAACCTCCATTTTCTCCCTTAAATTTGAGTACGACCAAAACGGACAAATAGGTGCCCCTCAGGATACAGTCTGCTGTCAGCATACCAAAAAATATCAAAATCGAGAGTGTCCACCTAGTAAGGCTCACTCATAAGTGTAGTGTGGCTCACTGAGTCCCGGTTCAACTTCGCTTCATTATTATCGAATTGCCATACTTTGTAGTTCATTTTGCCTAATGTTCATTTCGGTTTGTCACGCACGTGAATTCTCCTTTATTAAAATGAACTTTATCTACAAAGAATATAAGGTAGATTTGCAACAAAATCGGGATTAAAAAACGGAAACTGAACCAGCTCTGAGTGCTACTTTCGGTTTCCATAAAGGATATGAGTTTTGGCACAATTTTTTACAAATTTTTGCACCCCTCAAGTGTCGGCGTCTGTGGCGAGCGCCACCTTCACCTAGCCCTACTTTCAGCTCTGAGACTATATGCACTTGAATGGTCAACTTAAATACCGAAACTCCAAATAATTGAGAAATGAATAAATCGATACAATAGTATCTCAATCTTGATCTTCATGCACTTCTATAATTCTTAAATTTAAAGTTATCGACTGAATTGAAGTTGATTTTTCCACGATGGACTTACAAAAATGGCTATCTTTCAACCAATAAAAACTAAAATTTCAACTTTGAAGAATTCTTATTGGTTAAAATGTTGGGGCTAGATTTATATGTCCACCATAAGATAACAGTTTAATTCTCATCAACTTGGAGGGTTTTTTAATTGTAACTTATTTATGTCCCGATTCAATCCGGGTTTAGTATAGCTTTTGTAGAAGGTGCATGTAAGTGTTGTACTTTTCTTACGTACTATACATAGGACCGGCTCTGAGGTAGAGCGGGTGCCCTAAGGGCTGGGTGGGAAGGAGTGCTTAAATCGAATTTATCTCAATTTATTCATTATCTAGTCGATCGAAGGGCGCCTAACGGGAATCTCGTAGCACCCTGATAAAGAGCTAGGGCCACCGCTATTGAATTGAACGCCCCGAGTCTACTCACATTGTCAACTGGGTTAAGCAATAAAGATGATAATTCAGCAAATGTGTCTTGTTCGCTCTTGGGTCAATGGGGACGCTTCGCCTACTTAGTCCATAGGGTTAAGAAGGGACTGATTGCATGAGTGTTTAACGACTACATCCTTCATCTATCAAAATAAAGAAATCAAAGGAAAACATAAATAGCATTAACATAACTATCGTGATAGTATTTGATTTGTTGCAATAACAATTCTATTGTTTCTATGATAATTTTCTGTTATAAAATAGAAACGAAAAAATGCACTTTTTTTAATGTCTAGATTGTATTAAAACTGAAATAACACACATTTATCAATGAAGTTTGATCAAAAATCATTATGGTTGATCAAAATCAGATTGACCTACTTGACAGTGGAGTCATATTTGATCCACTATACTCCTCCCTCACTAATTGATTGAAACCTTCACTGAAAATGAATGATCTATCCTTGGCATGGAGCATAAATTCAAAGTGAAATCCTACCACTTCAAAGTGGAGTTTTATTTTTTAAAAACCATAAAAACAAACAGTAGTTGTAGTAGTGTTGTGCTAGTGTTGGCACTGTAATCACCATCACCAATTTCGAACTCCCTCTCACTCTCTGTCTCTCCACTATATTTCTATATAAATTTGTAAACAAAATAATAAGAAAAATTACAACATTTGATGTTTAACTTGTTCATTTGTATGTAAATTTTACCATCCTGAGAAGAGAATTTTTGTAAAATATTGTTTCATTGAAAGCAAGAAAAAAAATGGCAAAGTTTAAATTATTATTAAAATAAATAAGTTTTGTTAATTAAAAAAAAATAATTTTGGACGAATTTGTTTGAAAAATGCCGCCAACATTTAAAAAATCTGTGATATTAGTTTTGTTTATTGTTGAAATTACAACAAATACCATCATTATCGTTGAAGATGCTAAAGGTAGTGTAGATTAAGTTTTATTCGGTCAACTCGACTAGAAAACTCCATTTTTGTGTTTAAATCTTTCTGATCGTTTGAGGCAATCATTTCCATCTACAACCATGTTAACAGGATGTTCTTTGTTTTTAACATAAATGAAAAATCAAGTGGTGCATAGAAAATCTGGAAGACAACAATAAGAGATGGAAAACCTTGAGAAACCGGAAACATGTTGTATGGAAGAAAACCAGAATTTCCAAATTATCCCATCTATGATTAATAAACCATTATGTGTTGTTTAGTTAATGATTTAACAACACTACCATTAGAATGGTGCTAAAGAAGACGATAATAATAGTAATGAAACCCATAGAGTTATGAAACATTCAAAGATAGCCATCAATTTTTGTTTTGTTATTGTTTTATTCATCTTTCTCTCGTCTAAATATTTCTTAATGATTCCCATTGTATTCTGTCTCCAATCTTGATTAACATAAAACTAATTAACATTTTCAATGTCAATTGTTATATTTTTTGTGTGTTTTATTTTAAATTTTCCAGCATGTTTTCGTCGAGCTTTAGCAGGGAAACGTGTAGCACAAGCATTCGTTAAACGAGCATTATTTTGTGAAACTATTGGAGATTGTCAGCGTGAATGTGCCGATGAGAAGCATTTCATTTGCGAAGGATTCAATTACAGGTGAAAAAATTTATAATTGTTGGGAATTCATTTATTATTAATTACTTAAATAGCCTTGACTCATGTTTTTATTTGTACGAAATCAACTTAAGTAATAGCAGATATAGATTTATAAAAATAGGTCAAAGTCAGAGTTTCAGGTAACTCTAGTTACAAATTACACTATTCCTATTGAATTAATAATTGTCCTTGCAATGATAATAGGAATGTTTACGTAATCACTAAAGCACATTAACAAAAAATGTGTTATAGCATCTATTACATCATTATGTGCACTGAAATTGTGGAAAGTCATTAGAGCGAACTAATATGATGTCAACTTTTTTTTGTGTGTGTGTTAGATTATTGTTTCTTTGAATAACTTTGAAAACTTCTATTGTTACAGACTTGATTCAGCAGGACGTAGTAAAGGCGAGTGTGAATTACTAGATCTACCATTATCACACTTGGATCTTGGCCGTGACTTATATCCAGATCCTGATTACGATTATTACGAACGTGATCGTAATGCTGCTGTTTCCAACTGTTATAAAGGCCACCCTAGTGGTGGCAGTGGCGGCGGTGGTGCTTACCTATATGATGATAGTGGTTATTATTACCACAATCGTCGAGGAGACGGCTATAATTATGGAAGACCTAGTGTTAGTTGGTGGGGGGATGAACGCGATCATCGTCCAGTAAGACCAAGACCAGATTACGATTATCCTAAACTACGTCCTGATTACGATCACAACAAACCAAGACCTGATTACGATTATCCTAAACCACGTCCTGATTACGATTATCCTAAACCACGTCCTGATTACGGTTATCCTAAACCACGTCCTGATTACGATTATCCTAAACCGCGTCCTGACTACGATTATCCTAAGCCTCGCCCTGATTACGACTATAACAAACCAAGACCTGATGATCACCGTTGGCATCCAAGTGATGGTTACCGTCCACCAGACGGCGGTAATCGACGTGGAGGTAAATATTTACCAAATAGTATAATTTGGGATGTACTGTGTCTTCGTGTTAATTAACCTTAATTAATCAATCACTAATTAATGTAAAATTAACTTAATAATTAATTAAAGTCTTGTTATGATAATGTTTTTGTTTTTCTTCTTTGTTTTCAGACTTCATTTATCATCATTCGCACCATTCACAACAGAATTACGAGCACAATTACCATTACAGTTACAATCATTATTTACCACCATCCCCTAATCAACAACAATACCCTTACGATTATAAAGCATACGAACCATATTTACCACCGAATGGTAATCGTTACATAACTAAATATTATATAGATAGAGAGAATGATAAGAATTATTGGGGATATAAAGGAGAAACTTATGGTAATAACTACCACAATCAATACCCTAAAAACTATTATCTACCACCGAAACCTAGTGATAATAAGAATTGGGGACAATACGGTGGTAATTATGGTGGTTCTAGTTCATATAATTTTAACCATCACGATTATTGGGGTTTTAATAAATATGATGAGAAAACTCATTATGGATTATTACCACCACAACCACCAAAAGGTGATTATTTACCAAAACCACCAAAGAGTGATTATTTACCAAAACCACCAGTGAATTATCCACCACCATTACCACTACCACACAAAAATCATGGTAATGATCTACTACCAGCAGAACCAAGATTTCCACCTTACAACTCGGTTAAAGATGGTAATATTTGACGATTTATATCGTTTTTCTTTTTTGAATTTGGAAAATTTTAGAATGTTCACTAAGGATGGCTACTGGATTTCGGCTTCATAAAGGAATTGTTAAGAAATTCTACGCTGTACCGAATCTGTACGAGTGTGAATTGTTGTGTTTTAAAGAGAAAGATTTCCCGTGTGCCTCTTATGCTTATCGTTACACAGCCACATTATCAGCACCAACTGATAATTGCTATTTAAGTACAAAAAATTATAAAGAATTGGATTATTATACGGATCTACAACCGGATCGTAATTATGACATCTACACGATGAATAATGTAAAACGTTGCCAACAACCTGTAGTCTCCACCAGTGGTGATAGTGGTAAGTTGTCGATAGATAATCCATCAGGGAAAATCAAATAATTGTCTCAATAACTTTTAGAATGTTTTTGGCGTGTCCGTAGTGGACAACGTTTAAGTCACAAAGTCGTCCGAGATTCGTGTAACGTAAAATCAGCAGTTGATTGTCAAATTGAATGTTTACGATCGACTAAATTTACATGCCGAGCTTACAGTTTCAGGTTTTATCAATAAATCCGTAATACTTTAATTTTAATGCAAAATATTTCTAGATATGGATCAGCAGTGATCGGTGGTGCTATTGATAATTGCCAATTAACAGATTGGCCCTATTTCGAATTGGATCCTCACACGGATTTCATCGCCGAACAAGGTTTTGAAGTTTACGATCGCGGCAGTTATGGACATGGTTGTGAACCGGACCATTTCCAAATTCGAGGACGGCCGTTTAAAGGTCATACTAATCAAGCTGATCAATGTATGTATAAACACAATTTCGATATAAAGGTGATAATGCCGAATTCTTTGTTTTAGTGTGTTATATTGGATTTGGTTCACCTGCAAGACTTCTACCGCAAGCTGCACGAAAATCAGTAAATGTTCCAACAGAACTGGATTGTAAACATGAATGTTCTAAATCAAGAACTGGAACATTGTTCCAGTGTATGTCGTTTAGTTATCGATCAAATAGACACCAACATGAGCCTAATTGTTTGTTATCTGATGTTTTACAAAGAGATTTATTACCAAATGTTGATTATATCGCTGATCCTGATTCGTGGTTATTTGCTTGGGATAATTATAATCCCGAATGTGTGGCATTAACAACAGAACCTATTGGCAATCATATTGGGAAACCAACTGGTGGTTTCCAAGACCGTTATGGTTATGTTTACGGTAAATTCTACAATAATTCAACGATGATTTCAAAATAATATTACTTTTAGAGCCAGGTAATGGTTTGGATACTTGGCGTGTCTACAGCGTTCGTGGCTTTCCATGCAGACGTGGTAGCCTATGCCAAGAAAACCATGAAGCCGGTTTCTGGTTTTGTGAACTAGAAAGTGAAGATACCAACGCTTGGGATTACTGTTGTCGCCCAGATCATCAATGCGGCTATTCTGAAGGTTATCCATACCATTGGTGTTATGTTGGTCCTGGACGAACGCAATGGCGTAAATGTAGCGACCGTTACTATCCATATTACCATCATTTCAATGATCGATTAGATCGACCACCATCACCATCACACCAATCAATACGAGATCCATGGCCATTAGCATCGCCGTATCGTCCCGATCGACCACCAGCACCACCAACGCAACCACCATTGAAACCCAGTTTGGATGAATACGAAGCGGAATTTGCTAATCAATTTCTAGATCCACCGAAACCTGGTGGTTTTGGACCATCCAGACATTGGCCTGTATCGTATTTACATAAAGAGAAACCACCAAATGACAATGCAACCAATTCAAGATCAATGAAAAACATTGATAATGTAGTAGCGGCGAATCCGAAATATGCGGCAATACAAAATTTGATCAATGTTATCAAATCGAACGATCTTAACAATATTCAGTATCAAATTAGCAACGAATCAAATAAACGAGATGATGTATTATTTGTTAAAATACCATTACCGACGAATTTTACACAAACAGACGAGAAATCTCTCAACAAGAATAACACCACATCAACGATTTCAAATCCGTTAGATTTAAATGATGATAGTGACAAAACGAATAGTAAAAGATCTCAAAAATCACTGCCGCCTGATAACAATAGTAATCAACAGCGACCTGTATATCGACGCAGTTATATCACACGAGCTAATATAACGCATCACGGACGACGTAGAATTGATAAGATAACAAATTGAATTTTTGTAACAAATGTATTGATTTTTCATTAAATAAAAAATACCACAATTTACTCATGTTTTGTTTATCCCAAAATCTAACTTTATAGTTGGGAAAGTCGCCAACCATAAGGCAAGCTGAAACTCTTGCAATAGAAATGCGCACTAGAGTGTTTACTAAGAAACCTCAAAGGCACACAAATATACATTTTGAGAGACAGCCAGGCGGCTCTGAAAGCTCTAAAAACCTACAGCTTTGAGTGAAGAACCCCCGGGAATGTCATCAATCTCTGAAACAACTGGCTAAGAGGAATAAACTCACCCTTGCATGGGTGCCAGGGCATCAGGGATTTGCTGGCAACGAAATAGCCGACGACCTTGCGAGAGCATGTACTATGGCTCCACTCATAGGTCCGGAGCCATTCTGTGGGCTAGCCAAGCCCCACAGAAGGCAGGAAATCTGTGCGTGGGAATGGAGCAGGAAAATGCTCCACTGCAGACAATTGATTGGTTCTGGAGATACCGTACGACAAAATTTTATTTACACACACACACACACTCTCCGACGTCCAACCGAAAATGGTCAGAATAGCTTCCTTGTACCTCAAAACATCGAGATCTGATGAAATTTCGATTTTCGAAAATCGGACCGAAATCAATAACTTCCCGATTTTTTTTAAATTTTTAAGCGGGAAGTTAAAAACTGGGCAAAGCAGACAGTGAGAGATGTAAATTATGTGGATCGGACAATGAAACCTCCGAACACATATTATGCAAATGTGGCGCCTTGGCCCACATAAGACTCGTCAGCCTAGGCAGTGTGACTCTATCACCTGTTGAAGTGGCAAAGAAGTCTCCCAGAGAGAGATAGTTAGCTTTGCTAAAAAGATATCTTTCCTGGGATATCAATAGATGGAGGGTTAAGAACAATAGATCAGCTGTAGTCGCAGTTCAGGAAGGCTACATGGCCAAACGACCCCTATAATCTAATTTAATCTAGGACAAAACAAAAACCAAAGTGGAAGTGGATTTATTTTATTTATGGCACCGATACAAATGCAAGGCACATATTTCATTATTACACATTCTCGTTTATCTAAAGAAACAAAACTAAAAGAAGAAACAACAGAAAAACAATCCCTTCCATATATGTGGAACGATAAATATGCGTTTTACTTAAAATTAAAACTTTTTTGTACTAAAATAACGTGTTAATTCTTCTTTTGTTAACAATAAAAATCTTCTATATTATTGTTAGAAATGATAACATAATATCAATGAAAAATGGCAATTAATAGTAAAAAACACCAATACACCAATAAAAATAGCACTATTTCTTATATATAATATAGATTCTACATAAATATAGATATTTTTATATAAAGTTCTTGATAAAATAACAATTTATGTAAAAAATAATAATGATATTGATTATTATAAAAGTTTTGTGCTCGATGAGATCTCGAAACAAATTAAACAAAATAATAACAAAACTATAACTACAACAAAAAAAAGCCAATTACCTATCAAATCAACAATATTTATAAAACTAATTAAACAACAAACAAGCTTCTTTACAATCGTATAAGGCAACAATTAAGCCACTAAGTTATATAATCCTCGGTGTTTTTCTTGTTCAAAAAAAATAATAATTATTTAATAGTTTTCTTTAATAAAAACACAAAACTACCATTCTCTTGTAAAATTTCAATAGAAAACATTGTTTCCTCTTTTATATGTTTGATAACATCATTATTTAATTGTATATGTATAGATTGTGGTCCTTCTAAATATATATCACGTACTTGTTCTTGATTTATACCCAAAATATTTGATAATTTCATCATTAATTCATTATAGGAATGTGTTGATAAGAAGATTGCATTGAAAATTGGTGTATTTTCACGGCAAACATAAATCTTCAATTTTGGTGTAATAGCTCTGTTAAAAAAAACACAAAAAATTAACATTCACAAACAAACATTATTAATTAATGATTCCATTGACATCATTTACTCCAATTTAAAGCCAGAATTAATTAATCAATCAATTATTGTGTAACTTACAATTAAACTTTTACAGTTAAATGAACTAAAATCAAGCTATTGTCCCAATTCTATTCAACTATTTAGAGTTGATTAAATTCAAATAAGTATTTGGCCATCTATCGGTTATTAATTGAACTAATTGTTATGTATTTTCTAAGAAATTCCACTAGATGGCAATTACAATTCATGTATTATACTTACTTTAAATGTAATGAATTATATAATCGTATACCATCAGCTTGTCCACAAATTTGTATTAAATCATCACGTGACATACGTAACATATCAGCACCACTGAAACTTTCAAATGTTTGTAAATATTTTTCAAAACGATTTCGAATTAACCAATCAATGGTTTGTTGTGGTGTTGAATATGTGATTAATTGATCTTCATGGAAATCTTGTGGATTATTTTCAATTTTACGTTCATTTACCATTACCACCATTGGTGGTATTGTTGGTGGTGATGATGAAATACCATTATGTTGTTGTTGTGGTTGTTGTTGGTGTGTTTCACATTTTGGTGATGGAGTATTATCAATAGATGATGTTGATGATAGTAATTCTGTACGGAAATTTGATTGATTCTGACCACCACCACCACCACTACCATTACTACTACTATAAAAAAACAACAAATTGAAATAAAATTAATAAATGTACTGGAAATATTATTTTGTAATACAGATAACAGGTAACCTCCTCCAACACGGTTTCACTTTAACGCGATTTATAAATTGTGGTAGCTCTTATAACACGGCAACCTATAGTCAATGCATCAGAAATTGGCCGAGTTGGCTTTTAAGCTGTAAATTTGGTAACAATAGAGCCATTTTCCGTCTATCAAGTGGGATTGTTTATGACATCAAATTTTCGAAATATGCCTAAGGACCCCTCCCTCTCTCTCTGACAAATGCAGTGTAATTTTTTTATCTAATAAACATTCAAGGGTATACCTACCCATACAATATTTTTGGTTGTTCGGCATATTTGTAAAATTTGATGTCATAAATCATAAACAATCCCTCTTGATGGACGAAAAATAGCTCTACTGTTATCAAATTTACAGCTTAAAAGCCAACTCGGCCAATTTCAGATGCATCGACTATACGACTCAATTTTGCTCCAAAGCTGGGATCCTCAGGTGCATAATTCTGCGAGCCTGGCTTGTGTCTGATTCGTGTTCTATCTGAACTGGCTTTAATGTGAACAATTACTGGCTTACTTCGCTGGCGTCGTGTGCAAGCCGCAATAGAGAGGGTTGACAGTCCTTGGGTAAGTTTCAGCCATCCTAAGCCGAGCCAGAAATAGCGTGCGCATCTTTTTGCATGGCGCGTGGTTTGTCGAGTTTAGTTCTTGGCTAGCCGAATCACGCGTTGTGGGAATCCGGCTTAACACAATTTAGATTTAACGCATAGAAAATTAACTTATGGTTCACCGCACACAAAGTGGCTGACATGCGGTAACGAAATTTGAATAATAGAGCTCGGAACGCAACTCCTAGTCTCATATAACACGGTTTAAAACAATTTGGCATTTCCTATCTATTGTATAGGAACCTATCAACCGTGTTATAGGTGGGTTACCTGTAATTTGTGTTGTGGATAATTAGGAGACAATAAACACCTACATATGTATGGTTCGTAGATGGTGTTTAATTTTTGGTACACCTCTCTTTTTGAATGATGTTCGTTGTTGTAATTTTAATAAATTCCTTTTCAATCTATTATCACAATTTGTATGATTGTGATTTCTTTGATGTACTCTAAGACGACGACATATAAAACGTACATCATCCATACATTGAAAACTATTTTTGAATGTATGGAAAAATTGTGCTTCAACAATATAATCATTTTCAGTTATTGTCATCGTATGTACCAATAAATATAAATTATTGGTAGTATTATAATGTCTTGATACAGTCATATTGCTATTATAATTAATTTATTATTATTATCAATAATTGTTAATTTTCTTTTATTCTTGTTATTATTGTTGTTGTTGTTGTTGTTATTATTGTCATCGTCATCTGACATAAAATAATATTTGCATGAGCATATCAATTGATTGAATATTGTTATTAATTTGCGTTGTTTCATTAACACTAAACAACATTTGAATTGATAATAGAGAATCAATTTTTTTAAACATTCCTGATAATTTCTAATAAATAATATAATCGATTGATAATAATGGTAGTCTGTACGTTTCAAAAATACAACCATTTAAAGTTTAACAACACAACAGAGAAATGAGTGACGAAAAACAAATACAACAATAGAAATCGATAATGGTATTTATGATAAAAATCACACACTAATGTCTCAAATAATCACAAATATTTATTGCCATTTATTAGAATTGAAGAAAAAATAAATTTTGGAGAAGAGAAAAAAAAACCGAACACACAAATCAACGATAAATCATCACGTTTCCTGTACAATAATTCTAAAAATAATAGAGAAAATCGACACTACTACAACAATAATCACAGTAATCCACCAAAAATAGATCACTGCACCACCATACACAATCACTCTATTACTACTACCACTTGATTGAAATTAGCGTTGTATTTCTATTTAAATCTTTATGTACCACCGTTTAACGTTTTTATTTAAACTATTTGTAGAAAAAAATCAAGTAAAAACCAATTAATTACAATAATAATAATAATAATAATAAACGAAAAACAACAAACGTGTACGTATTGAATGAACGTCGAGAAAGGTCTGGTTTAAAGCGACTTTGATGCTAGATACAGCTTGAAACTAGATGGAACCGGTTGTGGCAGGAATGTGTATAGTTTAATTTGGTTGGAAATAATGTATGTAATATAGCAAGAATAATATGCGCTTTTTCAAATCAACAATAATTCAACCATTAGACTAAACAAAACTTAAACTAATTGATTAATTAACTCATTTAATGATTTTTTAACCCACATTTAAAATTTAAATATGTAACAAAAAAAAAAAAGTTGCGCAATTAATTATGATTTTTTACTTCAATTTTTATTTTGTTTTCTGTAATAAATATGTAAATAATTATAATGTTTATGATGATAATAAGAAAATTACGCCAATTACCAAATAATAACAATAACAACAACAACAATTTTTTGGATGGAGTAATCTTGGATATGTTTCAAGTTTTTTACTAAAAATAATTCTATTATTTAATGATAAAAGAACCTATTTTTGTTACTATTCTTATAAAGCTCTTTCTAAAAATGAATTATTTATTGATTATGATTATTTTTATAAGTTTGGTATTGGTTAACTCAACAATAATAATAATAATAATAATAACCAAATCACTATTATAAGAATGAATAAAGCCAGTCATAACCAGTACGTGCTGTGCTTTCTTTTCCTACTTTGTGTGTGTGTGTGTGTGTGCTTTTACATTATTCTTTTAAAGATGTTGCTTAATAATAAATTAAACTGCATTTTAATCAATTACTCTCTCGTGATAGTTTCCAATGTAAATAAACTTTGAAGTCTAAAAATAGATTTATATGTATACATACATATACTATGCGTCCACACAATGACGTATTCCCTTTTTGGTATCAAAGGAATACATTTTTCTTTATTTTATCAATGGATTAATCAATATGGGTCCTCTTATTTGGAAAGGTTTTTTCTTTAAATTTTAGTGATTGTTATGATGAGAGAAAACATGGTCTATCAACCTTCAAAATAACAATCACAATTATTCGAAATTTATGTGACAATGAAAAATTAGGAAGTCATAAAAATGATGAAGTATAAAAAATATCCTTTAGAGGTTTAAGAAATAGTTTTTCTTAGAAAAAACGAACGAAAGGGTGAAATTAGGGTCACCTATGCATCACTTGTATGATGGACGAAAACCCTACAAATTACTACGCAAAATAAGCTGCAGAAATTGCAGCGATTAGCGTGCCTGGTTATAACTAGGGCTATGGGAACCACCCCTACAGCCGCTATGGAAGCACTTTTGGACCTACTTTCACTCCAGGAATGTACGGAAAGAAGGAAGGACTCCTCGCTGCTTTTAGGCTACCCCAGACTGCAAACTACAAACCAGGTGATTGGCAAAGACATTTAGAAATTCTGAAGCAAATTTACACAGAATTCCTGGTGAAACCATCAGACATCATGCCGAGGAAATTTGACTTCGAGGTCCCTATTGATGTGGTCATAGAAGACCGCCAAAGGGCAAGAACCTGGATAAGCAGATTAAATTGCAAATCTTCCATCTGGTACAAAGATATATCTAAAACGAACAATGGGACCGGTATAGGAATATATGGACCCAACTAAAGGGCATCCTTAACCTTAGGAAAGTCGCCAACCATAATCCAAACTGAAACTCTTGCAATAGAAATGTGCGCTAGAGAGTGTTTACGAAGAAACCTCAAAGGCACACAAATATACATCTTTACAGACAGCCAGGCGGTGCTCAAAACTCTAAAGGCCTATAGCCTTGAGTCAAGAACTCGACGATGGTTAAAGCAGAGATAAATTTTAGTAGTCGGTTAAACGAGCCTCTACTACTCTACTGTATTGCAAAATCTTACATTTTACCAAGCATTTTTGGGGGCCCCATAGCGATTCGGGGCCTGACGCTAGGAGTATCATTAACGTCATAGTAAATCCGCCCCTGCATGGCCCACATATAAGACTCGCTAACCTAGGCAGTGTGACTTTTTCACCTGCTGAAGTGGCAAAGAAGTCTCCCGTAGATAGATAGTTAGGTTTGCTAGAAAGATATCTTCCCTGGGATATCAATAGGTGGAGGGTTAAGAACAATAGATTAGCTGTGGTCGCAGTTCAGGAAAGCTACAGTTCTGAAAGCTATACAGTTGTTACGTGTGTTCTGAGCTCTTTGAACACAATTTTATACCTCTCGATTTGATAAGAAATTTATAGACCAAATAACGATTTATTCAGCATTTCACTCTACTCACAATCAGTACAAACAAACATTTTCATTTGATGCACTGAAGTACCTAAACAGAACGAATCGCGTTGGTGTGTACTCAAAGTTGTGCAACATTACGCCGTTGGCTATCAAAACAGCCGCGGTATTCCGCACTGCTCGCCTTTGTTTGCTTCGGCGCAGTTTTGCGCACTTGATCAGTACGCACCTTAAAAGTTACATTACTGGAGCTAATAATATTTTTGAAATTCATCGACAGATAGCGTGTGTCCCTACTATTGCAATTAATACACTATACAGTGTTGGTTTTTCTAATGCGAACAATGGGGGGAAAATACTAACAAAATGTTGGCATACTCATTCGAAAATATGATTTAAACTTTACTGGGTCTTCTCGAAGCTGCTTATATAAATGATGAAAGTCACCATGTATATGCCTGCTTCTATTTATGTCTACCACTGCGATTCTTTTTATTTGTATTGCTTAGTAAATACCAAATTTTCAGCGAAGAATTTTCCTTCAACAACATAACCATGTTGGCTTCGTGATCGATTTTATATGCGTTACAATGTGTTGGTAAATTTTTATCAGCGCTACATACGTGCACCGCTTTGTATTTAGCCTTATACAACTATTGGTTGCTCTTATAATTAGTAAACAGTAGCGTAACTAGAAATTTTGCTCCCTTACGCAAAAATATTCTAGGGCTCCCAATTTTTTTAATATCAATCAGATTCTATAATACCTTTATCTATTACAACTCCAATAACTCCTATTATTAGGCCTCCTAAACGTCGGAGCCCTAGTTTATGCTGATTTTAAAGTTAAGACGACCATATCGAAACCGAATGAGTATATGCAACTTTTTCCATTAGAAATAAGAAAAAAGAAGAAATGAAGCATCAATTTCATAAATATTTATATAGAAATAAGTTTGCAGTAATAACTGATTTCATTTATTATATAAAAACTTAAAATTCAAGGTTTAGTTTTGAGAGAAAATCATGATACAACTAACCAACCAACATTCTACAAGTCTATAAAAGACCGGTAAAATCCAACTTCCTATTTTGGATTAAACTAGTAATGAATACTAACGAAAAATCATTTTATCGTTTTTTATCTTTTTTTTATTTTTCATTTCTTTTATATTTTCATCGAATTCTTTGTTTTATAATCATTGTTTGAAATGGTTGTATCCAGTTTAAACTAAGTCAATCAAGGTATTGAACAATTTTAATAATCTTATTCACGACATAATGATAATAAAAAAAAAACGGTGTTTTATCAACAAACAATTATTACTAATAGTGAAATTTTCTATTAATTACGGAAACAAAAAAAAATTGAACAAAATCCTACCTTTCGACTGTTGCGATAGGTGCTACAGGTGGCGTATTTAGGACAGCATCATTAGGAATCTGCAAATTGGTTATAAATGTGGTTTAAATGCACCCAAAAAAAATTGTTTATAATAAAATCCAACACATACAGACACATATACACTTACATCATTTAAAACAGTACATTCATAACTCGGTTGATATTTTTCTTGTTCAGATATAGGACGTTTCATGATTTTCTCACGATCTTGTTTATGTTTACGATCGGCACCTTTTAATTTAAATACTTTAATTTGACATGCAGCCGCATGTAAACGTACTGATGAATCTAAATTATCACCATTTTGATAAGTTTCAACTTGTATACGAAATGGTACACCTTTTTCACCACCGTGTTTCTTTGGTGTGAATTCTGTACTTATACAATTCACCTAAAAGCAAAAAACAAAAAAACAAAAATTATATTAATAGATGTGAAACTAGATCTTACTGGTAAGGTTTAACTTTTTTCGAAAAAACAAACTATAAATTAGCTTACACCGACACGAACATATTTGCTCAAAAAGTGTGAACATGAGCATATCTCTATTTAAGTTCACTTACTTTAATATAAATTCCAACTTCCTTTGTTGGATCCCAATTGAATTGTATAATATTTAAGGCATTTTGTGGTTGTACAATATCAAAAGCACCATATGATAAAGGCACATCAACTTCTAAAATACGATCACCGGGACGTGCACGTTGCCACGATATCATCTGTTCTTTTTCCATATATTGTAGACGACGTTCATGGAAACAAATACGTATAATTGACTATAACAACAACAAAAAAAAAACAACATAAATTATGAAAAACAAAGCAAATAAACAATAGTTGAATACTTTTAATAATTTGCCGCGATACATTGACAAATCACCCAATTTCTTCAATTTAATCTCATAACTTTGTCCCTGATTCAAATATGTCAATGTATCTTCATTGATTTTTGTTGCAATACTTGTAGCAGCTGCTAAGACATATTGAAAACGACAATCTTCCGTAAATGTATAATTTGTTGATGTAACATTATTATTATTATTATAATTATTATCATGATTTGTTATAGTTGATGGTGTTGTCGTTGTTGTTGTTGTTACTGTTGTTGTAGCAGCTGTAACTGATTGTTGTTGTTGTGGTGGTGGTGGTGGTTGAGTTGCAACCAAATTTACATCTAACGTATTTTGTAAATTTGTATAAGCATTATGTGTTAATAATTGACTAATTGTATTATTTATCATTGTTTGATTATTAGCATTATCATCTAAATTTCTATTATTATTATTATTATTATTATTTGGTATATGTTGTTGTTGTTGTTGTTGTATAACAACACTTGTAGATGTTGGACTTTGACGTTGATGATTTTGACGATCTGTGGATGTAGGTGATGGAGCTTCTTGTTTGAAAACAGTCAAACCTGATATTGATAAAATCGAATCTCTATAAAAAATACAAAAAAATATTAAACAATAATAATGGTAATGATAATAATAATTTACCCAACATTATACGAATTTGTTGCTAAATCTGAATCAAGACTTAATGAACTATCAATATCACCATTTAAATCAGATATATCTTCAACTTGCCATGTGGAAGCCATTCTGATATTACCTAGAGTTTTCATTAGATTTGGTTTTTTTGAGAGAAAACAGAAACAGAAGAAAATTAGAACACTCGTTTTTTTTTTGTTTTTTGTTATTGTTATTGTTGTTATCTGATGTGTGTATTTGCGAATTTCTGTACAATTTATCAGTTGTAATGGAAATGACCTTCAATTATAAAATATTTTAATCACATGAAAGGGATTTTATTATACAATTTTATATTGTTATTATTATTATTATTGTTAATCAATCAAAGATGTCTCTTATATTCGGGTTTTTCCTATTTGAAACTTTAATAATCGCTGGAAAATGCTGATTTGTTCATCAAATAATGACGTCATACAATCATTTTCCTCTTATTATGTTTGCGTATTTCCTTTTTAAGAAAAAAAAAATGATAAAACAACACACCAAAAAGATTATTATTGAAAATCGGTCTATATAATTGTTAATAGATTGTACTCAATAAATAAAGCAGAATTATATTTAATTCAAAACCATAAAGATAAATATTACTCTGATAAGACTAACTGATAAAAACATGAATTTGTTCTACTAATAATTGGAATCTCTATTTATTTATTTATTTATTTTTCAAAATTAGCTTAAGGCTCCTGGATACTCAAACGAAAAACCAAATTTGTGCATCATCGGTTGCATAGTTATGAA
>JAZBGY010000351.1:30455-69808 GCA_037414755.1 Lydus trimaculatus | reverse complement strand
TTTTTTGATTCGTTTGTTTTTTGTTTTCTCCCCATGATTGCTATGATTTTTTTTTTTGTTGGTAAAAATCACTTACTTTTTTTTTGAATAATTGTTCAAATATTTGTGATATCATGTACCAGTTGGATGATATGTTATAATTATAATATTTCGATTGAATTTCAAATAAAAATTGTGACATGATTCAATAATTTTTATGTCGCATTGTTCAGCCATTTTGTTGTACTTTTACGAATTTCTATTGGAATTTATTCACGAATTATTATCATCACAACATCATCACCATCACTTTGAGAAAAAATAAAAAAAATTCTAGTTTATTTTTATTATAAAACGCGATTTCTTTACAAATTTTCTCTGGATTTAATTTTCAAAAAGAGAGAAGACAGTATATTATGACACCCGTTGTTCTTTATACAAATGCTGACATATGGCAACATTGCATTGCCCTCCAATATTATTTAAACAATGTTGCCAATATTACGGCGCGCACAACAAAACATATCACAACACAATCAGGGACGTACTTGATTATAATTGAAAAATTTCGCAATTTTCCAATCAAATTTTCATAATTATCACAAATTGAAAGAAAAATAAATAATTACACCATTACAGAATTAATTCTTTTGTTTTATTGATTTTTTTTAAACAAACTATAATTTTGTGACTTATACGTTTTTTTTTTTTTTTGATTAATTATAAATGTAGATTAATGAGGAATGTTTTTCTGAAATTTTTCGTTACGCCCATGTTTATTATAGAATTTTGCCATTTATACGTGCATGAGTAATCTAATAAAATGTGGCAACAATGCAGTGTATGAGTTCGCTCCCGCGATCTACAAGGCTAGCTCCTGATTGGTCATGAATGGAATCGATAGGTATGTGGAAGGGGTTGGGGAACCGGACGTGTATAGAAACACGATCATCAATTTATAAACGTTATAGAATTTTTACATAAGGTTGAAAATCCTTTATCAGTCTTTGTCAAGAGTAAACAAATACATACGGAGAATATTCTTATTATTATTATTATTATTACGTTGGAAAATTTCGTCATTTTTGTTATTAATTGTTTTTTTGTTTGGTTTTTCATCTAAAATTCATCGTGATGAAAATGAAAAAATTGTGTGTTTTAGGAATAATTGTTTGCTGATGTATTGCTGCAGCAATAACCGGAGCAACGCCAACTGTTTACCAAGTTTTATACAGCACGCTTTCCGCGGTTGCCAGGTCAAGTGTCCGCAACAACGTCGCCGCCACCGCCACTGACAAAACACCGCTCAAAACCTCCTTTCAAATAATACAATTAAAAAAAAACGAAAAATAATTTTCTATATTCTCTGATAATTTAATTATTTTTACGAAATTCATCCATAACGAGATATTATTGTGGTCTTTAACCACCACCTCCCACAATCAAACATAGAGCGAAAAGCTAATTTTGGAACGCCACGATTTCTCTCAAATTCTATTTAAATTTTTTTTTCGAAAAATAAAAACAAAAAATCCAACTTTTCTTTTATTGAAAATAAAAAATGATTATTAATTATGAAAAACCAATAATTAATTGAATTTATGTTTCTTGCATGATACTAACAAACAATTACACAACACAACCCGACCGGACAAAAAGTTAAAAATATGTCACACTTACCTCACTAAAGCCCCTATAATTAATAATTGGGCAAAAATTTTATAATTGCCCAATAACACAACACAAATACCAAATAAATTAATTTTTATTTCACTAAAATTGAATGAATATTCACTAGAATTTCTTAATGAAAAATTCTGATACATTCTGTTTTAAACAACCACACGATACAATGACCGATTGTAGACTGGCCGCACGGAAATCTCAGAAGCTTGTTTGGAACAGTCCATCAGATGGTAGAATCCGGACGTATAAAATACCAATACATTAATCTAATAATTTGTAAATTTAATTGATATGAAAATGAAACAATAACATATTTAAATAAGTTAGATGGTAATTTTATGGCAGATAATTGGCTCAATTTTGTATAATTAACAAAAGAAATCTGACACAAATAACGGACATCCCTTAAACGAAATGGACTCGACCACAGATGATTTGATTGGAAGTGTGTGTTGTAGGTGGGGTAATAATGGTACCAACTGTTGTCACAACAATCGTTAAAATTCGAAAAAAAGCGCCAATAATTTTGGAAAATCCAAACAAATTAAAAAAGGCACAATTTTTATTGATTAAAAACACATTTCTATAATTTCTACAAAAAACTTATCATTATTAATAAAATTACACCGCTATTTCTAATAATAACACCAATCAACTTGTTATTTATAGATTTTATAGGTTAGGAGAACTCTTATCAGAGATAAGTTGGTCTAAAATCGAGGAAAAACAATAAAAAGAAAACAATAAAAAATAGTTTAGATTATTTAAATAATGTGCTCGATTGTGATTGG
The DNA here is from genome assembly GCA_037414755.1 of Lydus trimaculatus. Classification (NCBI taxonomy): domain Eukaryota; kingdom Metazoa; phylum Arthropoda; class Insecta; order Coleoptera; family Meloidae; genus Lydus; species Lydus trimaculatus. The sequence continues at coordinate 67,352 of JAZBGY010000351.1, read as the reverse complement.
TCGATAATACCTAATAATGATAAAAACAACCAATCAGAAACCAGAAACGTGTCAGTATTGTTACAATGAAATTCGCCAACTTTTAAAGTGGCCAAATACGATTTTATTTGTTAATTTATTGTTGAAAATGAATAAATTTATAATTCTTTTAACAGTTTTTGTACTTTGCAAAGCCACAGTTAAGATAAACGTTCCGGAATTAAGATGTTTAGGTAAATTTCCATGCAAAATCCTGTCTCTTCATAAAATTTGTTTTAATTCTTTCAGTTTGTAAAGCGAGTTTAAATGAATTATTGGATGCTGTAAAACAAGTTGATCCCAATAAAAAAATGGATATTGGTGGTTATCGTTTAGATGAACAAGGCAATTTAATCAAAAAAACCGTACCACAAGCCAAATCTGAAACACATCTATCTGAATTAATCGATGATGTTTGTAATAAATTAGAGGATTATGTACGTGGTACATGGAAAACCAATGGTACATTAACTATAATTAAATTAATTGAAAATGGTAAAATGCATCCGGATTTTAATCAAATCGATGTCATACAAGATGACGATTTAAATCGAAGTTTAAAGTTTTACGTATAATTCCAACATATTTATTTATTGAGCAATTCTACTTAATTATGGTTTTATTGTTTTAGTGTGAGAATATAATGGAAGAATTCGAAGACAATATAATCGAACACATCCAAAAAGAATCCGAGGATATCCATCAGAAAGTCTGTCACGAAGAAGCTAGGTTATGTTTATCAAATCATAAAACAAACGATGAATTGTGACAATATGATTATTTTTATTGTAAATTTATGTATTTAATTGTTTAATAAAAAAGCATTAATTCAATTACTGTAATTATTTGTTGAATAAGTAGGATTATTCAAAAAAAAAATTGCGTGAAAATTTGAGGTTATGTTATTGTTGTTTTAAAGATGTCAAACGTGTAGTTGGTTTGATTGATTTTCGTTAGAATTAATTCGAAAATGTACGATAAAGACACCGATATCGCTTCATATGAGACTGTAGCAACATTAGGACAATGTTTTGAAAGTAAAGCTGTTGTCCATTTAGCCAAACATATACCATCCGATACAATGGTAGCATTGAAGAAGTTTCATATGGAACGTATCAAACAAGAACTACATTTAGTTGAAGTAATTTCGATAATTTGCGTAATCTATTGATTAAATTTGTTTTATTTTGTAGAGGGAGATTATTGTAACGAAACAATTACAACATCCCAACATTCTAACATATTATGTGGCTTTCGTGCATGGTCAAGAGGTTTGTGTTGTTAGTCCTTTAATGGCATTCGGTTCATGTCGTGATTTACTTAATACACATTTCAATGATGGTCTACCAGAGACGGCGATTGTTTTAATATTAAGAGATCTTCTAGATGCTCTGGATTATATGCATCGAAAGGGATTCATACATAGGTTTTATTATTGTAAAATTTCTAGATTTCTAACTTGATGTAATTTGAGGAATTCCGATTTTTTTTTGTTGATAGATCAATAAAAGCCAAACATGTATTAATTTCGGCAACAGGCAGGGCATGTCTGTCAGGTTTACGTTATGCATGTCCGATTGTTGTTAATGGTAAATGGCAGAAACATATCCATTCATTTCCATCAACAACATCAGCGAATTTGAATTGGTTAAGTCCAGAAGTTTTAGAACAAAATCTACAAGGCTACAATCAAAAATCGGATATTTATAGTGTTGGTATAACATTATGTGAATTGGCAAATGGTGCTGAACCATTTGCTAATTTTTCAACAACATTAATGTTAACAGAGAAAGTACGTGGTTATACACCACAATTATTAGATATAACAACAATACCAAAAAATGATAATTCTGGTGATTTTGGTTTTATTAATAATACAATAGCGGATCGACGATTTTCAGAATATCTACATGAATTTGCTGTACTTTGTTTACAAAAAGATGCCGATCTCCGTCCAACTGCTAGTCAACTATTAACACATCCAATATTTAAATTGACCCGAAAAGGTATTTTTCTGCCTGATTTACTTAAACCGGCTATACCCTTGAGTAATCGGGTGGCTGCAAATACTGGTAATAAAATTTACATATTTACAAAAACAAAACAAAAATGAATTCATTTCGTATTTTATTTGTAGATGAAGTTACTGATTTAGATGTAATTCAACAATTCTCTGAAATGGATGTGTATTCATGTGAATGGGATTTCTAATCAATTTTGTATATAAACTGATAATACAGTATTAGATAATTTTATAACATTTATTTAAAAAAAAAAGTATAAAATTGTGTGTGTGTATATGGGATTTAATAAAAATTTATTAAAACAGTCAAAGCTTCTTAATTCGAAACAAAATTGACTTTCACAACTTGAAAAATTATATAATGTTCATAATACAGCTTTCTGTCTCTAATTCTAACTATACTTAAGGCCTATAAATATTTAAATTTCCCGCTACTAGGGAGCGATTTTTATCTTGGTTGCAAACCAGTATTGAAGCTTCAATTAACCGCTCTGAGTGAGCGCCCTCTGATTCCAGTTCTATATAAAGTGGAATAGTTTAGTAGTCGAAGTGGGGAGTCGATAGTTGTCTACGCACATGACGACTTATCACTTTATTTTATTTTAATCGACACTTTATCAATTCTCCTAAATACCACCCAAGAATGATTGCAAAGCAGACAAAACATTAAATTAACTAATGGGGACTAGAATCAATTTGATTAGTTAACCTGAAAGAAACCGCCAATCATTCAAATTTGATTGGATTAAAACAATCGTATTTACGATAAAACACGAGATGTCAACCAATTGAATAATAAACGGCGAAACAATAGAATTGTGACAAAAGTAGCGCCATCTAGTCGTATATTGTAAAATTATTTTTATATCGAACGTTCCAGAAGCATTGCCCCTTTGATGGAATAATAAAAATACTAATATACAATAGAAAACCAATCTATTGTAAATATAGTTTGTTGAAACATAACTGTTTATAATACAGAAATCAATAATAGATTTTACGTAATAGATCCGCTCTACATTCAGTTTAAATTGTAATGCAAATGGTCTTTTATAACTTTTGCTCAACGATCATTTATATCAATCAAACTAGAGGTTATATAACATGAAATTTAATGCATTTAATTCCATAAGCCATGTAGGCTCCCCAAATCACGCGCCATGGGATTCCGGTTTAAACCTTTACAACGTTTACTATAGCTGTGTAAGGTAAACGTAGCTCACACATCGGGGTACTCCAGTAAACACACTCTATTCCGCTCGGTGTGTCAAGTACTGCCAGTGTAAGCAGTGTTGTCTCGACCGACGTGATGCTACTATGCTATTACTGTTGACGAGTCGTTTTTTTTTTGTATCGCATTATTGCCACTGCGCGCTTATCACGATTCAAACGCGAACCTAATCCATGAACGTGTACAAGGGTCAACTGTCAACCTCATGGACTCCCGAATCTCTATGCTAAACAACGGTGCGGGGTTTGGTACACACCAAGTTTTAAGGAGAGAGAATAGCGCCGAGGCAAGTTGTCTCTTTCTAACTTTGTTATAGTAGTACAATCTACCGAATTCTACCGATTTCACTCCGTACTTAGCAATACTAACTTACGATCAGTTAGAAAGAATAAGATTGCCCCGGCACAAGCTATCTGTCTCTAAAAGCGGTAGGCTTCACTCCCTTCGCCACTATACGGAGTCCATGTATTATAAGTTCATGGTCAACCTGCTGTTTCTCTACAGGACTGATTGACCAATGCTTTAAGTTTGAGCTGTCAAGAGCTAGTCATACAGCCGACTAGCAATACCACTACCATCTTTATACCTGCTAGGCCGTTAAATTGCAGTTGGTACACAAGTATCTACAGAGAGCGAAGCAGGTTGACAGTCATTGGCTAGGGGGAATGTTTGTAAAATTGATGGAATCATGTGAAAACTGTTTGGTCGTTGATTTTTCCAGTGCGCCTAGCAGCTCGTCCAATATTGTATGTTAAAATCAGAAAAAAATATGGAGGGGAGACGTACATTACGTTCCTTGAATTATAGATGGCGCTATTTTTGTTAAATTGAAACAATTGAATTTAAACTATTGCTTTTTTTGCTTAATATTTTTTCTTTATTTGAATTAAAAACAATATCAATCTAATAATACAAATTTGATAAAATAAAATAATTGTCAACAATAGAATGGTTGACATTTCTTACACGAATTAACTGATTCTGCATTATACCGTTCTATTTGTACTGTACAACTGATAACGTTTATTCGATTTTTTATTAAATTTGTTGCTTTTTTGAGAATTACGTCTCTATCACAGTATTGATCTAGAACAAAAAACAAAAAAAAAAAACAACAACCAAAAGTAATTAAGTCGACCAACAGCTGTCTGAATAAATTAAAACTTACCCACACATAAATGTACAGAAATTACATTTTTACCAGGCGATAATGTCCACATATGTAAATTATGTATATGTTGAATATTTGTGATATTTTTCAATTCATATAATAAATCATTTGTATTATATTGTGGACTACCTTCTAATAATAACCATATAGAATCACGTGCCACTCTTATTGTTGTACATATAACAATAAATGTAAAAATTAATGTACATATAGGATCTGCTATTCTAGCATTTGGGAAGTTTTTTATAATAATTGCACTAATTAATACACCAATACTTTGTAATAAATCACCTAATACATGAGCAGCAGCTGCACGTACATTTATATTTGTATTTGTATTTGTTTCAAATTGATTATGATTATGGTGACTATGACTATGACAATAACCATGTAAAACGGTACCCATTCTGTAATCAGAGAAAACATTACAATATTACTATTGAAAAATCGATATCTTACACAATGTTAACAACAAGACCTAATGATGCAATTACAATCATCGTATTTGCATCAATTTCATATTCATTTTTCAATAAACGATTTACAGCTAACATTGCAAAAATTCCAGCTAATAACCATATAGTTAATACACTCAATAATGCACCTAAAACTTCAGCACGATAATAACCAAATGTCATTGTTTTTGTTGCTGATTTCTTTGATATCCATATTGATAATAATGATATTAGAAAACCGATTAAATCTGAGAATAAATGGGCAGCATCTGTCATTACAGCTAAACTACCAGCTAATAAACCACCAATTATTTCTGTTATCATAAATATAAAACATAGAATTGATGTAATCATCAATTTCTTCCATGCTTTATTATCTTCATCATGTATCAAATTGTCATGACAGTGGAATTCATCATTTGTCTCTATATAAGAATCCTAAAAATAAATATCAAATTATCCCTTTTTCTAAAATAAACTATTCGAATTTTACGTTAATTAATAATGGTGAATCTTCTAATGTATCTAAATGTTCATCCATTCCGGGATTTTCCGGTGTATTTGCACTAACAACAGCAATATTGTATGTATTATTGATTACATTCGTTTGTTGTGTTTTCCATGAATTCGTTCGACACGTACATGTTTCCACAACTGAATTCTCATCATCTAACAGGAAATTATCATCAATTTTATCAAAATGTCGTTCACAAATCGTATTCATTTGTACCGGAATTTTATAAAAAGTTTGTCTTCGGGGTAATCGAATAAATTGTCAAATAATTAGATGGAAATTCAATTTTTTTCCATTATAATATAATAAAATACATTATAACAAAGGAATTTCTTTAATAAATACAACTTTTGTACTGTAATTGTTTGATAAGAATCTATTTACTTTAAATTTACCCGAAAGACACTTGTTTGACAGCTGTCAGTTGATTCTAAATGTAGCTCCAATATACACGTTGCCAAATCGTTGGCAGAATTTGAGGTGGTTTCTGATTGGTCAAATTGTTTACGTTTATTGATCAAACCAATCGGGAAGCTTGACGTTTGTAAACAATAATAAATTCCAAAACCATAGAATTTTATACATAGTTGGAAAGATAATTTAAATGGACAAGCTCGAAATTGAATGGAAGGCCGTTGGGAGCCCCTCTTTACCCTTTTTTCGTCTGTAATCCTTTTTTGATGATAATTTTCGATTTATATGTGTATTTATTAATTAACTACAAAGAAAAATTGATTGAATTTGAGAAACGGCCTTTCCCATACCATCCAAGAGGTAACGTATAAGGTATGTTTCTCTATAGTGATCTCCCCTAGATCTTTGGATATCTTATCCATTCTACCACGACCAATGTTTGTCACGACTATAATTAAACTATTGCCATTTCTCTTATACTTTTTAATGTATTTTCTAGCTGGTAACAATTGTAACAGGATACACCAAAATTGGACTGATACAACGCTTGTTCTGTGTTACACTTTTCACTAAATCATTTTTACTTCAAATTACGAAATGTTTAAATTAATACACAGAAAAATGAACGCAATTCAGAATTTATATGGTTGTTTAGTGTCCATTTCACTCATTTCAGTAAACCGTACCGCTCTTTCGATTGAAAAATTCCCGTAGTAACGAATGAGGGAAATAAAATATGAGGAAAACACACAGGGTTAACTTATCTTTGGTTTCCTACTTTGAGCTTTAATAGGAGGGTCCGAATACAGTTCTCATAATAAGCCTTAACAGAGATTCCTAATAGAGTCCTCAAAACGGAGATCTTATACAAATATGTTCAGTAGCGACTCAAGATCTAATGGGGCGATTTGAAGGAATTATAAGATTTTTAATGTAAATTCAGTAAAATTTATTAGGTAATTAGGTATTCTTAAATATTTCTTAATTAACTTTTGATTTTCTTTAGCCGGGGTCAGGGATCCTATTGGTACTCTTTGGGTGTATTGCTGTATTTACTATTGTATAAACATTATTTTGTTAACTAGTCTATGAAATTTTCCATTAACGAAATAGCAAAACCTGTGGTACCTTCTGATCATCTGGCAACGGTCTACCTTTATAGCGTTTGCTTCTTATGACGCGACTATATTAGATTTGCTATACATAAAATAATGTATACATGTAATTGAATCATTGCTACTATTTGTCATGGGTAGCGCTCCCCATTATTCACAAAACAATAATACTACTACGCTTCACTACTCGAATTTGGTGAGCTAGAATTAGTAATCCAAAGTTTAGTTGCAAGTGTATAGACAACCAATAATACACGAGTAATTTGGAAATTTCCGGCGGTAACTTTTTTTGTTCCATTCAAATTTAGATAATTTTCATTTTCATGCCAGAATTTATAAATTTAAAGGTTGAACTTGTTAGTAAAGAATCTAACAATTTTTTTGAAATTATGTTTTATCATCTTTTTGTGCAATAATGGCCGGAAACGGAAATGCGAATCTACAACAACAACAACAACAACTCGAATCGTTTTAGTTGCGGTTGAGATTCTAATATACTAATTTTAATTTGGCCGTCTCAAAAGGCATTATGGCACATTTAACAGAACTGCCTATATAAACTCACCCCCGAGTGTCATAAATTAGTCAGGGAGTAAATTTCTATGTCAAATTATGTAAATGTGACGGCTTGAACAGCGATCCCACTCTGTCTTTCAAACACATTATATATCGTTACAACCATAGACTTTATAATAATAACAACAACAACAATCGACGAGATAAAGAGAGAGATACAGTGACGCATAGATAAGGATAGTAGAGTACTTAGAATATTATCAATTAATTAATGGAACAATTAGAACAAAATTTGATTGATTGCATTTGAAGAATTGAAATGATTTTACTATGGATCTTAATAGATATGGGGATGTTTCTATTTTTATTAATTCAATGGATTTATGATGTCTTTTATAATCTGTTCCATCCCTTAGCGTCTGTCATGAATCATTTATTTCGTTATTTGTTTGCTACGTTCATATCAAATTGTATGAATTATCTTCAATTTGCTTTATAACAGGCTATACCATACTTTGTCACCGGAATTTGTCAACATTTAACAATAAAATAAACAAATATCTATCAAAATAATAATAATAATCTGTTTTATATTTAATTATAGTCGACCGTTTACACCCCTTATTGTTATGAATAATTTAGTAGATGGCATTGCCAAAAAAGCGTTTCAATGTGGGGGATGCATTAAGGTTTTTATTACGTTTCTCCGATAATCACCCCATGTGCAAAACGTTGAAACTACAATCAATTTGGTTTTTTTGAAGTTATACTTCTTTAGGCGTATTGAGAGTGAAATTTTAGCTTGTGACGGAAGTTGCGCGCGCACAATGCATAGAAAAACGAAAGTATGAAGTTAGCCGTAAAATAGAGCCATTAATGTCAATTTCTAATGCGATCTCATTCTGATATTATATACAGTATGCGGCAACAAACTAGGTACATAGAAGAAAACATCGGCTATACCCACTCTCATTTCTTTTATGTAAGTTGAGATAAACTCAAACTGGTCAGCCAGGAGTATAAGAATATCGGTTGTTGATGCCACCCTTCTTGCATACATTAAAAGTTTACCTATCAGCAACATGGGCAACATTACGAAATTTCTCTTAAAGTACTGTGGCACATTTCTATGCAACAATATAAGACAAATATCGTCACTAGAGATGAGTGATGGATGGCGCCAACAACACTGGCTATCCGTCTATTTCTCTTTATGAGAGTTGACGGTATTGATGCTTTTCGCTATGTACCTATTTTGCTGCCGCATACTGTATATAGGTCTCCTAGTTTTACACTAAAATAAAGCCTATTTTTAGATTAAATTAAAAAATAAATACATCGCCTTATACTACTTTTACCATTTTAGGTCCTTGTATGAATTTTTAGCATTAATGTTAATGTTGTTTTGAATTACGCCAAAGAAGTATAACTTCTGATGTGCGTACATAAGTACACCCACTTTTTTTTATGATTGGACACAAATACAAGAATCTTACACTTCTTTTTTTTTCAATTTTTGGTGAAACGGAAATGTAAATGATCATTGACAAAGCAACGGATGCTATTATCGTTAACACGTTAATTTTAGTTGTTAGAGTGTTGTAAAATTAACTATCTATCTCTCTCTGTCTCTATTTTGTGCTCTATGTTATACGTATATGGTGGTGATTGAGTGAGAATTAGTGGTGATGAAATAATGCTAACGTGGCTATATCTTGCGCGTCCAGGATAATCTAGCTGGATAGGGGCGTGTCCTGGTCAGAGGTTGCCCTTAGTACATGTGTTTTTGTCAGATAATAGATAGTATGTCTCCTGGAGGCGGTGATCCACCATTTATCATAAACGAAAAACTTTAACCATTGTGAATTATATGATTTTTCGTTATTGTTTGGTCTTGTTTGGACAGTTGTATGTTATTTATTGGAACTGTCCACAAAGTTTATCTAGTAATTTTTATGACATATTATTTGTGAAATAGAACTATCCACTATAAGGGTGGAAAAAAAATGAGAAACATATACGATACACAATAATTTCTACAAGTCATTTGTTTTGTTTTTGTTCATTTTTTATTATAAAAATCTATTCATAGATTTGCATAAAACCACCCCCAACAATAATGAAAACAACAGGAATCAATTCAATAGATCAAGATCAATATTAAATTGGTTTTAGAAAAACGAGAGAAGGTGAGACGACGCCCTTACTTCATAGATATTCAACGAGAATCTAATGGGTTGGTGGTGACTTGCATTTAAGCCCTTGTTAATCCTCCCTATGAACTTGTATCTGTTATAGTTGATATTGAACTTTAAATCAATTCGATTTTGTTTTGTTTTTTGCATTTATTTCACCATTAAAACGATTGTGTTGTTGGCGTAAATGTGACTATTGTTGTTTTTTGGAAAATATGGGGCAATAATTTAATTTGTCGAATCGGCAAATTGGCCCCAATACACACAAACAGGAAATTTTCCTAAACAGCATTTAAGTGTCGTTGTGCGGTCGAGGATCGACGTTTGATTTTACGATTACCGGGATTCGATGGATAGAATGCTTTGTCAACAAAATAGCGAACAACACAGGACCGTCTTGGTTATTAACGCTTTTTTTGTGGGATTTTAGTTGTCTTTATTTTATTTTTATTTTTTTTTAAATTCATGCCACATACGAATATGTAAAGAAACCGTTCAGTCTGGCAAAGTTGTAATGCTACAGAATACCGATGAGATAGTAAAAGATAGATATATGTATGTAGAGAAAGAATTGGAAATGCATAATTGTATTGAATGCAATCCGTGTCGGACGAGTCTAGACAATTAATCGTTTTCACCACACAATTCTATAAAGTTGGTAGCGAGTTGTTTTTCTGGTAAATCTTTGCATTTGGGTCAATTTTGTCTGTCTCCTGCCTGATGTCGGTCCTGTGTTTTTTTCTATATAGGCGTGTCCTGGCCACAAATTGCAATACTGTGGCGACTTTAATCGTATTTCCACTTTTTACGACCCTCCAATTTTCTTGGGAAAATTGACTTTCTAATGGGATGGATTCAGTTGTTTCCATGATTACATCCACACAATTCTGCTATACTCAATGTTTAAAAACGATTTTTCAATCTTTATTATACAATCTGGACCCTTGTGATGGAAACTTTTAACGAATATATTGAACGACTCAGAAAAAAAGAGAGAGAAATAATATTTTTCAAGTCCATATCTCTCTTTGTTTCTATTTTTTCTTTCTTTTTTCAAAAAGAGTGAATCGTGCATGACGTTGCAATGAACCAAGTGGCGATTGTTTCCAAAGCCGCGATCATTGATAAGAATACATTTCTTCATTGATTATGCATAGCTTTTATTTGATTTATCGATAATTTAATAGAATAAATGCTGATCCGAGGATGGATGGCGATCGAATTTACAATTAAGTTAAGACCGCCTTACAGAAGTCTCAATCTACCCACTTACATAAATATACATAAAATTCAATAATAATAATAATAACAACAACAACAACAAAATTAAATTCATAGTTATCGATTTGGAATTTGTTTATAGATTAATTTCAATTATTATTCAATTGTCTGAAATAATAATAACAACAACAATAATGATCAAATCGGCATATATTAGAAATTATAAGTGGGTGATACAATTGGGGAGAAATTGGAGAGGTGAAACAATAGAAAGCGTGTATGTACTTGAGAATTGAATAATTTTCATATTTAGATCAATAAAAATAAAGGGTGATCAGTGGCGTAACAAACAGAAGAGTAGACTTCAGCAGGAACAACAGTCCTTTGGTATTCGATGCCCCATTGTAAATGATGGCCGTTTCCTTGGTCTTATTGTTAGAATTGAATGAAAAATTGGCTCAAATTTGGCGCTGCATTATAACCAATAGCGATCTTGCACGCTGATTTGCCTCAAACCAATGGGAATTTAGATTTTTCAGCAGCGTACTTGAATAACTCAGAATTCTTATTGGTTACACCACTGGTTTTTTTGCATATAGAATAATCGGTAAATTTATGCATAGATGTTGAATAAATTTGGCTGAAGAACAACTAGAAGAAGTAACTTATAGTGCATCCAAATAAATTCTTCTTCTTCTTCTTCTTTCTAGAATGTGATTTGAATTTTTTATGAAATAGAAACAACCGTATGTATGTGTACGTCGGTATGTATTTATCATCTGTTGTGACAATGATTTAAATGAAGGTGATGTTGTACATTATAAAACAATTAAAATTTATTATTTATTACGATTTATTAAAATTCTCAGTTTACTTCTGTAGTTGTTGAATAGAAATTTTGGGAATAATAACAACATATGACTACATAGAAACGGTAATACAAAAACAAATAAAAAAAATAAAAGAACAAAGATTTGAATTACTAAATTATTTAATTAATAAAATGAGGAACAACTGTAAATCCTTGTTAATTAAATAATAGCTAGAGCTAAAACATGCATGCACGATTAAAATGACACACCTTGCATGTTGTAAATTAATCAAACGAAGCAGATGTACACAGCTTGTCAAAAATTTTGCTGCTTTTCGTAAATTTTAGCCTTCATTTCAATAATTCCCTAACAAAACTCCTTAAGTGAGCTATCAGTTGATTACAAACGTTAATCAGTTGTGACAGTGTAGCGTCGGATTTGTAAACGCCACTGGGTATGATCTGTTCCAGAAATGGTCGAACGGGTATGGGGATCGAGAGTCTGTGGAGGGTTCAGAGTAACAACGTGAGCATCGCTGTCGCGGATCCATTAGCAGAGGCAGAAATTAGTCGATCAGAAGGATAATTAGTGCGCTAGCGAAGAGGAGAACAATGGGGATGTAGTAACAGGAGTGGGATTCAGGAAGTAAAGACCGATGGGCACACGAGGTGTCAGAGTGGTGGGTTAATTCAAGTTTTATTCCAGGAGGTTCAACCTCAAGAAGTACAATGACTAGTGCACTTGTTGGGGATCCCAGGACACTGTGGAGCACGACATAGGCAAGTGTATCAAGATCGTGATGCTGGCAGTTCACTACAGAGGTTTTGGAATAGACAACGCGAGGAAGAGATGAAGAACCTTCCTATAAATGAGCTGGCCACTCACGTACCGTTGAAGGAGGAACGGATGGTCATCAGCAACGGGGAAGAGGACGAAGGCAGTGATAAATACTATTTTTTCGTTTCAGCACTGCGACCCAGAGATGAATTTGCTTTTGCATGGGGTTGGCTAGTGGTGGATCATTAGGGCTCAGAATTTAGAAGACGATGCTCTAATGGTCTGAAAACCTGAAGCACCTATGCAAAAATTTGAGATAACACTGACTTGTTATCGAGTACACTCAGTAAATTGTAGCATTTCAGTTACACCTGAAATAGTTTTCTGTTTGTACTCGTAGCTTTCCTATGAAATTGAATTCTTTTACCTGCAATTACCGAATTGATTATGTGCATAGAAATTGAAATTCGATTTCGTAGAATTATCCCAAATTGTTTATAATGTTAATAATAACAATGAAAAATAACTATAAGTACACCTACACATTAAATACTTCTTGTAAACGCCGCATCCGGTACTTCTTCAATAAATGTACACATATACCACATTTTGAATATCAATAATGATAATGAAATGATAAAAATTTACAGCTAATTGCCTAGACATTCTCAATAGTTACTTGTTTTAAATAATAATTGAACACATTAGTCAGGTGAAATTGTTTTGAAAATTGGACGTTAATTCGATAATTGCCTAATGTAATGGAGAGGAAATTAATTTTAATTAATAAAACTGCTCACGTTACAGTCATTTCAACATTCTAACAGGAAAACAATACAATTATTTTTTATCCAGTTGAAATAACGCCGAAATAAATGATAGAAAAGCAACAATCATTATATTATTCCGACAATAGTTAATCGAAAATTTGTACTAGAGTGGTGACACGTTCAATATTGGAGAAAATGAACATAAAAAAACAACAAAATAACAAAACAAAGTAACAAGTTGGTTCAAGCAATAAAACAATGAGTATCAGTAACAACACCGCCTACATTGCGTCGGCGTCGGCGGCAGGATCGTTCTCTTGTTGTTGTTGTTGTTGTTGTTGTTGTTATTGGTGGTGGTATTGTGGCGGAAGCGGCACTTTTGACAGATTTCGGCCTCGTTAACATTCAAATGTGGTCCCACCTACCACTACATGGGAATAACTGCCACATATCTCCCGCGTATAATTGAAATGAAATGAATGTCCTCTCTTTGATTTTGTAACAGAAATGCCGCACCACCATCTGAAAACGTAATTAAAAAAATCGTACGTTTCGCAACTATATTCATACACTTGGTGGAATAGTGAAGCGAAACTTTATGAAGGTTCATCTACCCCCAAATTTGGATATTTGCCAAAATATTTTTGTTGATATCATTTGATAATTTTTACGCAAATATGTGGGTATACAACACGAATTTTCGAAATGTTATTTTCAACCATATATAGTAAAGTTAATTGTAGCAGTGATTTGGGAAGTTGGAGGCTGTTGAGATTGCGGCTGGAGGGCGGCGGCACCCTGCAGCGTTCGTAATTGCTTAGGAGCCCCGCCTTGGGCGCGCCGCGTGCCCGCATCTCATTACACTTGTTGACAAATGAAATGCGATTAGTGATAGCGATATCGCTGGTTATAAATATAACCAGAACAGGACCGGCCCCTCTACTACATCAAAACCATAACGATGACAACATGAAAATTGAAAATATTCCAAATTAATTTTTCATCCCTATTTATTATCCGGAAAACAAACACCAATCATAGTTATTATTATTTAATTATTGTAGAATTTCAACGACTAATTGTATTTTTTGTGTTATTTGGTTGGTTGATTTATTAGAGCCGGTCCTGGAAAGCGAACGGGAGGAGGCCAGAACACAATGCCACCATTAGTCCAGCTATAATGTTGGCAAATTGTTCAGTAGGAGGTCCGGCTCATACATCACCCTGTTTTGTCCCACGATCTGCTGATTCTAGCTTTGTCGTTCCATTATCCCGGCTACTGACTCTGTTTATATGAGGACACTAATGTATACTGGGGAAATTTTACAAGAATGAGAAACCACCCTCTCTAACCGCAATTATGAAAAATTACTCTCATCCTAAGAATCTACGTCAATCTCTAGTCGATTTACATAAACATTACAACAACAAAAATCCAAAAATCTTTTGTTATATGAAAGGTCAACCCCTAATTACTAATATCTCCTCAGGGATAGTTTGCAAACGTTTATTTTTTATTCTATTCTTTCATCCCTCTTTGTTGTTATTGTTATTAGTATCATTATAATCGTCCGACGGTTGTTGTTGTTATTATTGTCGTTGCTGTTAAATCCGCGTCGGCTTGAAAAGTCACGGCGTGAAGAATCAAGTGGGCGTGGAGGGATTTGTCACCCCTTGGATGTATAATCGCGGGCGCCAGGTGCTGCACCCTGTAACAGCTGCCAACCACCAGAATTCCCACCTTCTTCATATTATACAGGTCGAACTACCCCAAATATATGTATAAACAAATTTAAAATTATAAAATTAATAACAATTCTACCAACCTTGTTTTAAATTATTATTATTATTATTATTATTATTATTGTTAAAAGGGGTTAGTAAAATTTCTTGTTTGATTTGTAAGCGATTACGTATTGTCCTCGCACTGTATATGAGAGTCTTTCTATTGAAAATATTCGTTGCAATCATACGCATCGTTTCATTTCTTTGAAATTACCAGTTTCGATACACCTCGTTCAGATTAGTGACAGTTTTGATTGATGGCCAGTACATAAGGGCTGCTCATTATTGAAATTCATCCAAAGTAAACAAATTTAAAAAAAAATAGTAGATTGAGTAAAGAGTACGGAAAGTAGTAGATAGATGGGTCGCTAGATGGCGGAAATCGCTGATTGTTGTGTTAGTAATAGCAACGTACGGAAAAAACTTTTCCGGATCAGTTGATTGTTGCATAATAAAACACTAATTTTAATCAGTTTCTTTATTAATTAAATTGAATTTTGTACACATATTTACAACGTTGCCGTTAATTTTACTACTGAAGAATAAAATAATGATAATAGTAATGATAATAGTAATATTGAAATAATTTCTAAAAAATGTAAAATTAAACCATGCAACCGCCATTTTTCGATTCACTTCTAAAAATCTCTATTGCACTTGATATTTTATTTAAAAAAAAAAAAAATTGAAGAATTTCAATGGGGCGGCGGCGGTGGCGGATGATACCCATGCAAATCTAATCCAGCCCTTAATGCCGCATGACTAGCTAATACACGTCCAGCCAAATCACCTAAAGCCCGTTCTAATTGTTGATGTTGGCTACGTACAGCAAAACGATTCACATGCACCGGTATCGGTACAACTAATTTACTTTTCTGTTGACCACCACCACCACCGGCGGATTTCGGTTGATGTGGTCCAGCACCTAAGCCAGCTTTGACACGTTTCCATTTCGCCCGACGATTCTGGAACCAAATCTTCACTTGTACTTCACTTAAACGTAATGCTGATGCAATTTGACTGCGTTCAGTTAATGATAAATATTTTTTCGCATGAAATTCACGTTCCAATTCCAATAATTGTTCACTGGTGAATGCTGTACGACGCCGACGGGCTTTCGTTGATGTAGCACCATCACATGATGGACTCTCCGAGGTTGGCGTATCGTCTGGATCATCTTCTAAATCGGAACCTATCAACAACAAATAAAACAACAAAAATTCGTTAATTTTTAATGATAATTCAATAAAATTGTAATCAAGAGTTGACTTAATTATGTACAATAAACGGGTTATTTTGTTTTATCGATTTGGGGTCGTTGATGTAGTGGATAAAGGGGTTGAAATTAATGGAGAAATATGGAAAATAACTGACATTAATTTTGCATTAATTGACGTGGGGTGTTTTTATTTGATGTAAAACTAATAAATAAAAATTGATTTCAATTTTATTCTGAAACCGATCGAAATAGAGACTCCCAATTTGGCTACCATTACCATTGTTAATTGTCCGGAAAATAATGGTAGAAATTGTAATGGGGCTTCAAACGAATTGGAGCCAAATTGTCTCTATTATTGTGCCAAAATCAACAACATTTCAATGTTATTTTAACAAATGACTAACAATCATTAAACATGTGTTGGGTTCTTTTGAAGCATCTGTGTGTCTATATAGACACTTTTTAAATAAAACGAATCGAATCCCTTGTGTGGTGACTGGCAATATTTTTCAAAAAGAAATTACAACCTTTTTGACTTCTTCGTGATAAATCCTGGGCTAATTCCATATCAAGACTACCATCCGAATCGGTATCTCTACCAATTTGATATTGTTGTTGTGGTAATCCCAAATTCCATGGTCGATTATTATTATCAATTTTTCTCGGTCCACTATCACTGATTAATGCTTCAATTGAAAAAGGTCTAGGTACTGGTTTTGTTAAACTATCACTAATTGTTTGTGAAGGTTTCACTATTGTTTCACTATTAGACACCTCCATATTTTTTTTCTTTAATTATCCAATTCAAACCACCATCATTAACCACCAACTACAATTATGACACAATTATACCAAATGAGATGTTATCACTGAAAAAGTTAGAAGGATACTGAAGTGTTGTTGAAAACTAAACTGAACTGTACATACACAGTTTTCATGACAATGAAACACTAACAACAAGGGTGAGGAGAGATGATTAAGGCGGAGTTTCATTTAGTTAACTCCACCTCAACTAGTCTGTTTGGTTCAATGTTGACCAATCACTAACATTCAATCAATGTAACTGGCAAATCTGTTAGCAATATTAATTAGACAATATAAATAGGGATATTTTATGTATGTGTGTGTGTGTGTGTGTGTGTGCTTTAATTTAATTGTTCATTTTGTTGTTGTTATCATCATCATCATAATCATCATTATCACAGTTGTCGAAGTCTGTTGATCCTACCTAAGGGATAGACATAAAAAAAGTAGCTACAACAAGTAAAAAATGGTTTATTTTCCATTGTTTTTTTTTTATCCAAACATTCTATTATTTCCACACAAAGTCTACGATGGATGGAATAATTACTAATCATTCAATTATTACCTATAGATCGTTAGGAAATGTAATTAGAAATAGAAAATAATTTGGATAGCCCATTATATTATGTTAATTCTATCTAGATGTGCAGCGCTTGTTAAAATGGGGTTGTTATGGATGCACCCTTCACTAACCCTGTTATGTCTACATGCTATTTGCTTTACGATTGTTTTTAATTCATGATTTTCTTGGCTACACAGTTTATCGCATGTTTAGTGAAGTGCTGTATAACAACTTTAGTGTACGTTGTTTTACTGATTGTGAGACATCTACAATATTTTGGTAATCAAATAATAGGAAGTCCTTCTGGTGGATTATAAAGAGGATATATCTACGCAAATGTTGTCAATTTAGCACAATTTTCAATTATTGGTCTCTAAGAAGTGATGGGTCCTATCTGTTTGACCTCTGATTCTCGTTTTGCAGAACTCAAAAAATTACTATTAAACTTTTTAGTACACGATAGGTTTCAATTCACTAATATGATTTCAGTCCTAACCGAGCCCTGAAGCATGTGCTCCACGCCTTCCAGTTTAATCCAGCATTGCAAAATGCAAACAAATGCTGTAAATTGATTTGTACCTTCTTGGCCAAAGAAACACCTTAATCTATTCTATTCTCTCAAATATACCTACACAAGCCGTTTCCTCTAAAATAACAATATCTTTAAACGAAGCTAGCCGATAGTGATAGTTGGGCGATCAACGATACCTAGCACTAGAGAATAAAAAATAAACTGCTACGTTCCGTTTCTTTACTATCATTATACCGTATACGGCAGTAAACTAGGTACACAGGAGAATGCATCGGCTCTACCCGCATTCAGTTCTTTCATATAAGTTGAGATAAACAGAAACTAGTGAGCCAGCAGAGTAAGAACGTCGGCTATTGACTCTACCCATGCCTAATTCGGTTTCAGTATACGATGGCCCTTCTTTGAAATATTAACAATTTTACCTATCACAGTTGATAAACATTTTTTATCTTTGTCAGAAACATCAGTAACATTATACAATTTTGCTTAAACTGTATCAGACAAAGATCGATACTAGAGATGGGTGATGGGTGGCGTCATCAATACTTCAGGCTGTTCAGTTTCTCTTTATGAAGGTGTATGGTGTTGATGCTTTTCCCTCCATACCTATTTTGCTACTGCGTACTGTATATTAAGCTATTTAAACGTTTGTCTAGACCAGTCATCAGCGGTTCTTAAATCGTGAAAATCGATTTTTGACAATTCAAAAGCACTATCGTAAACAAACCTAGGAACCTACCTATTGTTCAAAAAATACAGAATAAATTTTGCAAACAAATTTTGATATTCAATAGCGTGCTAATCCAAGTTGTGTTTCGTCTATTTGTTTCAATTGTAAGTCGAAAAATAGTGATAGTCGGATTGGGTTGCCCTTTTTAGCTAATAACTGAGCTTTTCAACATCTCTTTATTTCCATTCCATGAAACGCAATGTTGGCTGTCAACACGTAGACCTTCTTTGCTTAAAATTGGTTAAGCAGCAATGTATTCCTGTTCGAAACTCGACTTATTCTATTCACAACCACTTTATTGCTTATTTAACACATTACTATTACTAACCGCCTTGAGGTTTTCTTTGTTGACCCAAATCTACAATTATACATCACAGTATAATGAAAGAAATTCCTTTACTGCGTTCAAAATTAACCATCAGTTAGATGACCTACAGGCAACATTTCTAAACCGCAACTACCGTTGGTATATATATCGTCTTTTTTATCGTATTGTATTTCCGATAATTTTCGTGATGAAACATGTGTCAATTTTCCAAACATATTAATAATAAATGACTGTAGCTATTGTTGTATCTATTTTCTCTTTCTTCCACTTCATTCTTGCTTTTTCCTGCTTAATGGAGTAGTTATTAGTGTAGTTGTGTGATCTGTACTTCAAGTAAATACAATAAATTATTCTGCGATATTTGAGTAGGGGTTGTGGTGAGTGTTGTTTTTTTGTAATGCTAGAGGCTCCGGAACGATGCCAGTTGTGTACCTATTGATAACATACAAAATACGCTATATTGATGCACTTTCTATTTGTGTTTATACGAAATAATAGTATACAATTAACAAAATGTAATTTAATATGCAAATTGATCCTGTGCGCAAGCTTAAATTATATGTCTTTTAACGAAAATGTAGCAACGCCTATTAATGTTGATTATTATTAAAACAAACGATTCTTAACGAGTGCATCCATTAATAACATTTTTAATTATTTAACAAACAACAGAGTAATTTAGTTCGAAATGAGTTTATTCTATTTAATAATTAATAAAATGTTGATGATGGGAACTTTATATGGTTCATTGTTAGCTACTAATCAAATTAGGGGAATTTATTTAAATTTATAATCATTTTTATCGATTATACTTAATAATAATAATAATAATGATGATGATGATGAAATGAAAGAATTGTTAGATTGTGCAATATGCAAACTAAACGTCAAGTTGCTTATATTTAAGGGGTTGGGCCCCGAGAGTACTACGGGACACTTGCGGCTAAGCGATTTTCGTTGTATTTCATCAACATTGTATTGTGTCCTCAATTAACCACAGCTCGGATTTGCTATTTATTTCGCTTTTACACTTAGTCGCCCTATAGTCTCAATTATTTTGTTGCTATTCTACAGTCAACCACCACAACCCTATTGTCCAACTATACATACATATATACTAGATGTATATATATGTATATACTTATTATGAAAGTCGATCCCTCTCTGTGGAATAAATATGAATAATTTTATTTTTAATAAAATTATAAAAGCTAAAGTAATGTATCGTTACTGGAAAGGCTGATGGCAGGACGATGGACGGTTTTGATATTTCAACGTTGCAAAGTTTACAAAACGTAAAAATTCAGATTCCATAAATTCATCTTTTATTTTATTAAATTTTTATTTTTTCCATAAAGTAACAAAAATGGATTCTCGAACAGGAGGCAGGATACGTTCGGTGTTAAACAAAACCATGTAGGATGCTTATATTGCGTTTCTAAACAGAAAATTGAAAAGTATGTTAAAATGTTCATCGCGTTGTATCATAGATACGTTTGTTTCGTCTCGCTATACATATACAAGTTCGCGTTATTGGAGAAATCAACTGAAGTTTCAGCATCCAGTACGATTTACAAGTAGTGTAGTCTTACTCATTGTATAAAAAAAATTGTTTTTTCTCTCTCTCTTCAGAGATTGTTTAATTTTATACAGAAATATCAAATGTTTGATGAAGGAGCGCCAGAAAATGTCTTTGTCCATGACGCAGAGTATGGTTTGATCCAGCTCTAAAGATTCTTGTAAAAAATTGCCAAATTCTATCCTTATAGTCTTGCTATTTACAACACAATATACTTACTTATACCTATAGTTGTTCCAGAAGTAGATATCTGTAATTGAATTTACTTGGCGAAAACTTAATCTTTCGTCTCTATTATCAAAAACCAATTTCGAGAGGTTCTACAGCAACAGTCTTACAGAAACTGCATAAAAAATTAAAATTAACTTTTAATCAAATGCCTGAGACCTTCCAAATATTTATAAACCTATATACCGCATACCGCCCTTATCCTCATGCACCAAATGGGCTAACAATAAGTCTAGGGACGCTGCTGATTCAATTATAATAAATAGGAGTAGTTTTTTTTTCAATTTGAATAACAACTCCAAGTATAATTATTGGTCAACTTAACAAGGCTGCGACTACCTATTGTGTAGATTGTGCCCCACAATCGAAGGGGCGCCAATTTGTCGATGTTCTATTAATTGTTCAAGTACATCAATGCTTATAGTTAAAAAGGAAAACTCTGAAACTAGAATGGTTTTAAAATAAATAGGAATAAATGTCCTGTGACAACTCTTTTTTTATGTTGACTGCCAAATCAGATTTTGCATAAGGGCGCTCGATAGCCTAGCCGCCGCCTGCAATCCATTGTGATTAAGGCGCCAATTTTCTTTGAAGCCCAAGACGTTCAAATTTGTTAAGATAACCCTGATCAGTTATACCTCAATTTGGAAATATTGTACGTAAGATGGCTGTAATGCAAAATTGATTTGGAAATGGAGCAGGGTAGCGACTGCCTGTTGTACAAATTGTGCCCCACACAAGAGCTTCAAAATATATCATACAGAAGTGAATTTGATCACCCTGGACTAAAAACAATTTGGCAGCATAATCACACTGGACTATGCATTTATTAGATAATACCTTAGCGTTTTAATGTAATTGATTCACTCTTAGATCAATAACGATCCTGGACTTAGCCCATAAAATTTAGAGGAGCCTGTGCACAGGCACTAAAATATGTTTTGGTTAAGGGTGCTTGGTACTCTGGCTGCGGGCCTGATGGAACGGCTGTAAATATCAAATTAACTTAGAAAACTGGAGTTTCAAACGTTAAACACCTATAGCTGTGCTTTTACACGCTTTAGGATAAAAACAAGTTTAATTCTCTTTCTATATTTCATACTGTAGTAACAAATTTTTAATAAATCCGGATTTTTAAAGATAGCATGCATGGATAATTAATCTTATCAACAGGGGCGTGCGATAATATTTTGGCACCTGGAGCATACACTCGATTTGGCACTCTAGGAAAAATATTCAAATAGAGTAAATTTTTCTTATATTTGGTATATTTTTGCAATAGATTATGCTTTCTAATCTACCAGTAGTTCAACATATCATCATCTAATTAAGCATCACACAGAAAAAAAGACCAAATATTTGCCTGAAAGAAATAAGACATACTCATAATTCCAACATACAGTTGGTTAATTAACAACTGTTAGCGGGACAAAACAAGAGACAGTCTAAAAACAGTATTGCAAATGTTTCATTTTGATTGTTAATAATTTTATTATAAACTGAAAAAGAAACGTCAAAACATCAGCGGCTTCAGTGCAGGAAAGACACCGGGATCGATACCACCGTACGGCCCTGTTTATCAAAACAATTTAGTAAATCTGAAGATACTTATTTGAGGAACTATTTCTACTTCTACATCACTCTAAAAGAGCAAGAATCATCACCATTTCGATTCAAACTTCTCCATTTGAGCAATAAAGGGGCATGTCTTTTAAAACATCACATATTTTCAAGTCAATAAGTCTTCTGCTTCTTCATTATTTTTTTTTCGTGTGTGTGTGTCGTCTCTTTAATATTTGCCTCGTTGCTTCCGAAACGAAATTTTCATCAACAAAGAAAATAAACCGCCTCCATGGCTCATTAGTGTTGTTAATCAAGATGCGTCAGACAAATTATAATTAGTATAGTTATACAGTTAAGCTATAATAGACCGCCCCTGTGTTGCTTTTATAAATATAAATATACACATCGCTTAGCATATTTTCAAATTTATCAACACGTTAATATAAACTTTTGCTTTTCTTTCGGTAATATCAAACTATTGATAATTTGTTGAGTGAATTGATTATTATCAAAAAATATTCAAGGATGGAATGATATTCAACTAATCTACGTACATAATAATTATTATAAATGTTTTATTGGTGTGTATATATAGCGTTTGTAAACGGTATATTGTCATTAATTTACAATAAAGTAAACTTGTAATTCGTTCGTTAATTGAATGCTCGTTTTTAGAACAAACAGTTGATTATTATGGGGAAAACGGTGGACTATTTGCTGAATAAAGTAATTACATTCAAATTTCTTCAAAAAAATCATTATTATTATTATCAAAAATTTCAATAACAAAAGAAAGAATGGGACAGATTCATGTAATTTCTCGTCACACATCAAACAATAGAACCATCAATCAAAGTTGCCATTTTGAATAATCTGTCTGCCGATTTTTTAATTTCTTTTGCTGCTTGTTTTGTAGACAAAAACCGAAAAAAAATAATAATGTTGAAAACACGACGACACTATCTCTTATTATAACATTTGTTAGTTTTCCGCGTCAATTCCTCTCACTACCAGGCGGCCATACAAAGTAAAACAACTCCATCATCCGTGACTCGTTGTCGTCACATGTGTTCTCATCTTAACCATCCATGATTTATTATTAAGTCTGGTATGTTTCGTGTTGACGCCGACAAATGGGACAATTTATTAATACAATAGTTAACTGAGCGATACGTACAAATTTAACAACAAGTATAGTAGGGAAATTATCGTTTTTTTTTTACTGAGAGTTTGCGTCGCGACGCCTCAATTTATCACACTACAATTGATTTCAATAATTTTTATTTTTCTGGATGTAGTCTTTCAAGCGTTAGATTTGCCACACACATACAAACACACACCCAATGATTGACGTGTACAACAATAGCATGACAGACTGACAGATACACAATAGTCTCTAGTAATGTCGCAGTCAGTTGTAGCAAATTCATGCGGAAACATAAAACATCGATTAAAGGGTTAGTGATGAATAAACGCATTTGTATATTGAACAATTTATATAAGAAATAAATAATAAAAAAAATCTAATTCTTCTTGATAGGTTTCCTAATATGGTGGTAATTTGGTAGCATTTTCGTTAATGTCTCCATTTGCAGTGTCTGCAACTATAAAATCAAACAATTAAAACAAAATAATCGAAATTAACCCATCAAAAAAATTACCGCTGGTCTATCCAAGCCTTCTCTCATCTGGCACTGTTTCCCAAACACAATTATATTCTCTTTTAATGTTTGTTCTTGTGTTAAACCACAACCAGCACCTACTGTACAACCATCAGTAACTGTTACCTTATTACCAACGTAACATTTCGATTCAAAAACATTATTATCACCGATTTTCGTCGCTTCAACATGACAATCAACTTCGAATACATTATGTGCACCAATTATCAATACTGGTACTTTATCACTATCCTGTTGTTGTTGTTGTTCAATCGGTAATCTATGAATAATTCTTGCCTGTTCCTCAATTAAACAACAATCACCGATAATGATGGGGCCAGCTTCAGCTAAGATTGTCGCAGTTGGATGGATTATTGTACCAGAACCTATAGTTATATCGCCACGTAAACGTGCCTCTTCACAAACTACAGCGCCAGGCATTACTTTAACACTGAAACAATTGAGATTTTATCTTAATTAAAAGAATAATTAAGTTAAACTAAAAAAAATACCTAGCTCGGGACATTTTTGCTTGTTTTGATTGGGAAAAATTGAGGTTAGGATAACTGTCATTAATGTCAAATAGTTGTCAAATTAATAGTTCCGCTATTCGACAATAGATGTCAATACTTATTTGATAACATAAAAAATTTGTTTATAAATACATAAATATTTCTAAATTATTGTATTTAATTAAAAAGTTAAAGAATTGTCTTTATGTGTGTTAATAATGGGGGTAATTGCTGAATTATACAGATAATTATACCATAATTTTGTTATGGTATTGGTAGCACTGTTAGCGGCGCGTAATTTAAAATTTCAGGCGTCTATTATTATTTTCCGAATATATTACAGATGGATTATTATTGTTAGCCACAGACTCATTTACATGATTTTTATTGCAAAAATTTCTAACAAAAAGCGTCGATATGATTGTTATTAATTTCAAGCAAATTCAAATGATAAACAGTTCAACAACTCGTCACTAGGTGGCAGCACGTATCAACCAGCATTGAATTTATTTATAATTATACAAATGCGTTAAATTCTTTTAATTTAACACAAAATCCATAATTATCGTTTCTCATTGTTTAAAAATGTTGTATTTGAAATCCTGGAGTGATTATTATTATGACCGGTTGTTTTCGTTTGGTAGAGTTGGTGGACTTGTTAAGCGCGATGGCGCGTTAATTTAAAATTCAAAATTTGATAAAATGCTATTTTTTTTTTTTTAGAAAATATTTCACGTGCTATAATTCTAAGCTGCATAATTATTTGCACAAGTCATGCCATAATTAAAATTTATCATTATGTAAATAAAATTCTTATTGTTAGTTGATTAAATTATTAAGAAAATACTGAATAAACTTGAAATTTTAATAGAATATCTCAAAAATAAAATCTAAAATAAATTAAAGAATTATATAGAAATGTGTCTATTACAAAATTATGTCATCATTTTTAAGGCTCATTTTAAATTATAATCTCTTTTTGTTGTTGAATTAAATTTTTTTGTTTGCTGATACGATAAAAATATAATAATAATGTTGAAATTTACAATATTTACTAAAAGATAAGGGTTGCTAAAATCAAGTCAAGGTGTAATATGGTTTAATTTAATAAACTATTATCAAATATCCCTATAATCTTACATTATAATTTATAGAAAATTAGTTTTAATAATAGTAAGACAAACAAAGTCATTTGAAAATTAACCGAAATTATTTTTGTGTAATTATGAAAACTTTCAAAAAAATTCAATCGATAATTTGAAGCAATTGTAATTAAGACGAGTCCTTCATGCCACCGGCGTCTTGTTGTATGGAAATAATTGTTCCATTATTTATGCAAATATTTAAATCAGACACAAATCAGTTCATGTAAATAAAGATAATTTTTGATCAATTATAAAGATTATTTTGGAGTAAAAATCGATCAAAAAACCGATTCCGCATAGTTTGAAGGGTCAATTCGTTGATGCGGTGGTCTATTTTATTTTATATTCACAGATTAGTGGAGGATTTTCGGTAGTAGGTACCTAGAATTATTATTATTATTATTATTTTTATTTTGGGTAAATATGGTACTTGAAATTATAGTAATAACTCTCCCACTACAGGTGTTAATGATAACGTGGTGACGTCAGATTATGGTACTTATAAATACATGTTGGACTACGTGTCATGTACAGGTGCTACGCCCACGAGACAAGACCACCACAGCCCCCATAAACTGATTCTGATCGATTGAAGGTACGTGTGTCATAGTTTTATCATAAAATCGACTTAATTTGATTAATTTTAATGATTTAACAAATTTGTAAAAAGGAGAGATTTTTGAAAAGTTGCATTTTTCAACAAAGAAAAAAACAATCATTTGACTATATAGTGTTAATTGTAATAATAGAAACGGCATTAGTACGATGTAAAGACACGTTCTCTATAATTGTTTGTATTCTTAGAATGTAGAATATTGGAAATTTTATGATTTTCAATAAAAAGTTTTGAATATTAGAAAAATAATACGGGAGTAATAAGCATAATATTCAGGTTAAGCAAGTGAGTTGTTATCAAGAAGCAAATACCGATAACAAAGTTATCGTACTTTATTATAGAACATTCCATTTATTTTTTAATATAACAATAGTAATAATATTAATAATAATAGAGAGAAAAATCGACGAAATCTATATAATTCTCCAATATAGTTACATCATTGCGGTTGAATTTAATCATTAAACTTCACATTTAAACACAGTTCTTTTCATTCATTTTTATTACCCCATTGTCTCTCAAGATAAACAATGTTTTATTTAATAAACAATCCTATCAAATGGTAAATATTTGAAAATTAATCTGGTGACTATATGGAAGGTTTTCATCTTATATTGTTGTCACCATAATTTTCAGTCTCTTCTAGTCTCTTTAACCATATGTAACAAAAAGAAACTTTATTTATAAACAGGTCTAGAATATATGAGTATGTGTGTTAACGAAAAGAATAAACAATTTTGGATGATGCAGGTGAAAATAGGTATACAAATGGTAATTATATGCTGGTAGGTGTTAATGAGCGACAAGAACTAATTATTAGTATTAGAACCCGTTGTTTTTTGTTTTTTTTTTGCCAACAATAACAACAATTCGGAAATAAAGAGAGCTATCCGTCGACAGTATATAATTTACACTGTCATGGAGTTGCTCTCTTTATGAACGGATTGACAACATCTGAAGAAAAAGAAGAAGAAGAAGAAATTTGCACGAATTGCTGCTTCATTTTGTTCACCTCTCTATCATCGCATCAATTAAAATTTATAGGTAACTATAATTATTAACAAACGGTAATTAAATTTGATTAAAATTTATTTGCTTTTATTTATATTATTGTTATTTGAAACAAAACAAAAGAAATATTGTTTATAGTTTTATTGTATTTGTTAATAACCTGCTTTATATAACACCTTATCAGTTGATTTCTTTTATAATTAACAATTTATATTTTTAATTATTGTATTGTCACTGCTTTTCCATATCGATTATTGTTAGAAAAACAACAAATAATCTTTATAGTTTTTTATAGTTATAGTTTTGCTGCTACCACAGATGGAGGAATTTCTACCATCCTTGTTCTACTTGTTGTTAACATTTACAACCTCGGAGTGGATATATTGATGCTCAAATAAGTGAGACAAAGACCACATGAATGTTATAGACTTTGACGCATTGATAGCAAGATTCAAAGAAAAATATCAAAAATACAGAACTAAGGAGAGCAATAGCAGTTCTCAAATTTAGCACCTGTAGCCGGTCACCTTCTACATCATGGTCGTAATACGGTTATAGATTAAGGGTTAGGAATTAAACAGAATAAAGAGGGTTATGATTAAGGAAGGATTAAAGGAAGGTTTCAGTAAAAGATATGTGTTATAGAAAAAATAGAGTTACTTTAGGGTGCATTGTAGACAAGCATATTTCTTGATTTTCGTTAGGTAAGGATA
This sequence comes from Lydus trimaculatus, assembly GCA_037414755.1. Taxonomy (NCBI): domain Eukaryota; kingdom Metazoa; phylum Arthropoda; class Insecta; order Coleoptera; family Meloidae; genus Lydus; species Lydus trimaculatus. Next base: position 39,132 of record JAZBGY010000351.1, on the reverse strand, counting down.
ACATGATTTTTGCCAAACCTTATTGGGCTACATAAATCATAAAAACAATCACTTTTACGTAAGCTGCAAATTCGAAATAAATACAACAACAAGAATAAGACAGACAGAAAATATTCGTTTTGACTTCTTTCTTTGATTAATCTTCGTTTAGGATGACCCCCTACTATATTCAGCTTTTAGTTCACATGAACTTCCTTTATAAAACTGCAACTAGTGCGGGTCTTGGGCAAAAATCGCATCTGTGCGAGCTTCCATTTCATCACCCCAATGAATAGGTCAGCCAAGAGTGGGTACAAATTATCGGGGCCCGGTGTGTTTTGGGGAATGACCCCCGATAACGTTGTAATTATAATTTAACATCAATTTTTGGGGCCTGTTGAAGAATTGTACCGGAGTCCAGCCTCGCTTCTACCTATATGAGTCTCATTTATAGTTATCACGTTAAACAATAGAGATGTGCAAAAGGGACAAAGATTCTCTTTCCTTATATAATAGAAGTAAAGTAGTCTTTTTGTGCTTCAATTACCTCACAAACCGGAAACCATATTTTGAATGATTTATAGTGGTTGTCGGATTTTTCCGGCGTTCTTAAAGTGGTTGACATCATCGGCGTTGAAGAAGATTTTGTATCCAAATCAACGAGTTAACAACAAAGCCCAAACACTTTATCAACAGATGAGCGTAACGACTTTCCAATTTTCCTCCGTTGGGAAGCTTCCAGTAGAAGAATTATAATTATTTCCATTGAAATGAAAATTGTTATCCATAGGAAGCTGATTCAATTTTTTTTGAAGTGATATATTGAGACCATGAAAATATTGTTCTTCCCGTTTTTTCTCTTCAGTCTTCTGCTTCTTTCTCCCAACTTTCTTCTTCTCCTTTGATCACTTTCCTTCAACCTCGTTTTTCTGTTCACTTTTATTTAGATCCTTCTTATTTTTGTTTGGGGGGCCTGTTTCACTCAGCCTGCTCGGTATCGCAGATCACACACTCTTAAAACCAGCAATTTAACTTTGGGCTCTGAGAAAGGAATGCAAAAATTCTAAAAAAAAACAACGATTTTTTTCCAATTAAAAACCATTTAGTCAAATCATTAAACGAAGATCATGAGTGCTGTTTTTGATAAGATATATTGCATGTGACCGACTAAAACAATTGAATCTGATCTAAAAAAACTCTTTATACTGTAGAAAATAGGCAGTTTTGCTCTATAAATGATGTTCCACAGAAAAGCATGCATCAGTCAAATAGACAATAAGCAGTTTTCGGTCTTAGAATCGAAAATTTAGTAAAAACTGACAATTTAGGTAATAAGGAAGGCACTAAATTAACCTTAGAGTTACCTAATAATACAAAGCCATACTCAAATCGAACCAATAATGTCTAGCAATAGTCTAGACACGTGTAATCATGCAACAGCTGAAACTGTTCGATTTGGTCACTCGATCAGTTTATATTAGCATATGTAGACACGTGGAGAGTCCTGATTTTTAATTGATACATTGATAAACATAATGATAAGAATGATAAGGAGTGTTTCTTGAATTTGTGGAAGGTATCACTAAATGAATATTGTGAATAATTTCCTCATATCACTACGATGATAAGTATTTGAACGATCAAATAAACAAATCTACACACCTTTTATTATTTATCACTATCTTCGTGTTTAATAATTTAATAATTGATGAAATCCAATTGTTGTTTGAAAGCCGTGTATAGAACTAGTTTAAAATAGAGTTTCCAATTATGAAAGTCTGTTTTAAGATTAGAAATATCCATTAACAAATTGATAAGAATTGAACAATTCCTAAATAAACAAAATATTCGATGTTTTCAATTCAATTCACTGCGTAAACGTAAACAATCGTTTATAGTGGAAAAGGTCAGATTATAATTTTTGAAATTATAAACGTTTTGCATTTACATATTTATCAGTATTTGGTAATCTATTCGACTATAAGCAACATGTTTAAAGAAACTGTAACACGTATTTACAATGCAACAACAAGTAAGAATTATTAGTTGTTTTATCACCAGATTAACAATTAACAGATGAAGTTTTTTTGTGTAAATTTACAATAAATGAAAGTTTTATAACATTAAACACGCTTTTCTCGCCTTCTGTTAATTGTTTTCTAATTAGATTCCAATTAATTAAATTGCAGAACGTCATGGTAGCCAGTTGGCTTTCATTGGTGTTGGCAATATGGGATCCCGTATGGCAACAAATTTAATAAAAAAAGGTGAATCTCTACAAATTTTCGATGTGTCATCCAACAATTGCCAATCAGTTGAAAATGCAACAATTTGTAAATCACCAGCTGAAGCTGCTGAAAATGCATCAATTATCATTACAATGTTACCAAATAGTGAAGCAGTAAAATCAACAATTCTCAGTGATAATGGTGTATTAAAAACAATCAAAAAGAATTCATTAATTATTGATTGTTCAACAATTGAACCGAAAATTGCACAAAATCTTGCTGAAATTAGTAAAAACCATCAAGTACGTTTCATTGATGCACCTGTATCAGGTGGTATAACAGGAGCAGAAGCAGCTACATTAACATTTATGGTTGGTGGTAATGAGAATGATTTAAAAACAGCCGAACCAATATTATATAAAATGGGCAAAAAGGTTCTACATTGTGGCAATATTGGTGCTGGACAAATAACAAAATTATGTAATAATTTAATTTTAGCTGTTACAATGATTGCAACTGCTGAAGGCATGAATTTAGGCATTCAATTAGGTTTAGATCCGAAAAAATTAGCATCTGTTATTAATGTATCTAGTGGTAGATCATGGTCATGCGATACTTATAATCCTGTACCAGGTATATTTGGGAATGTGCCAGCTGATAATAATTATGATAATGGATTTGCTGTGAAATTAATGGTAAAAGATTTGAATCTAGTTGAAGATGCAGCATTAACATCCTCAATACCTACACCAACAGCATCATTAGCTAATCAAATTTATCGTTTAATGTTAGCACAAGGATATGGTGCTAAAGATTTTGGATCGGTTTATCGATTTTTAAACGGCCAAAATTTGTGTAATTAATTGGTAAATAAAAACAATTAATAAAGAGAGAGTTTTTTTTTGATTAATTTTAGGAATAAAGCAAGAATTTCACGCTTTCTTTTTTTCGACAAGTACTCAACCCCATTTTTGAATTAACCGCCTCAGTTTATTGTCGACTGTCAAACGTATTAAATGTTTTTTTAAATGTCAAGATGACAGCATCAAAATTTTTGGTTATGAAAATTATTTAATATTTTCATAAAATACGGGATTTTTTTAATAAATTTCGCACAATTTACGGTAATTTTATTGAATTACAACAGTATTTGTGGAAAAATCTAATTAATTCCCAATTTAATGTTGAATAAATTTATAAATTGCATTGTCGGTGCATTTTTTAGGTTAGGTAATCTTCATAAAGTTTATTTCAAATTCAGATGTTGAAATATTCGGTTATTTTAAATAAATTGCAATAAAGATGGGTTTAATTATTGGAAGATTTCGTGTAAGTTATATTTTTGAAATATCGATAATTGAAAAATTAAAATTTTGCTGTTTTGGTGGCAATTTACAGAAAAAGAAAACAACGTATGAAATATTGGAAAAATTGGAAAATGATATTAAAAATATTGAAGAATTTCGTCGTAATACAGAACAGACACAAAAGAAAATGGTGGGACGTTTCGTCTTTATATCAATTTGTGTCTATTTAATAACTGCTCTTATATTTTACTTTTACTTCTTTCCAGCTTCAGTTTATGAACGTATTGTTTATATAATACCGTTATTATTACTGCCAATATTGTAATAATTAATTATTAAACATATAGAATTCGAATATTTGTAATTGTGGTATCGTATTTTTAGACTTATTGTAATTAAACGAATCTTAACTTGGTATTACAATAGAAAACTCGTGAAAAATCAAAAAAAACTATCGATTCTAAAAGATGAAAAAAAGAAAATTCTAGAAGACGTTATGGATAAAGAAACATATAAAGTAGCACAGAAAATTTTAGAGAAATTCGCACCGGAACAAGTCCGACGAACTACAACCGTACCGGAAAGTACACCAGTTAAAATGCAATCAGGACCTATTGTACCATCAACAGGTATTAAATAAACATGACTTGCTGTTTTGTTATTTTTTCAAAAATCAACTCAATCAAAGTTCAATCATTTCCTGTTTTGTTCTTTTTTTATTAATTCAGGTTTACGATATCGTGGTTATGGGATGACGCCGTCTGTACGACCATATCCATCAACACCTGTTAGTAGGGCAATGTTACCACAACCACCACCAACACCTCCAACAACAACAATAGGGACAGTTGCAATGCCACGTCAAGCAATAGTTGCAAATACACCTTTGCCATTGCCAAGGAGTATTTTGCCAAGAGATAGAACGTTTTTAGATAAAATGGTTGATTATCTAGTTGGTGATGGTCCATCGAATCGTTATGCTTTAATTTGTAAAAATTGTTCTAGTCATAATGGTAAATTTGATTACAGCAAAAAAAAAACAAATGATAAAATCTATAATTATTGTTAATTTCACAGGTATGGCCCTTAAAGAAGAATTTGATTATTTAGCATTTCGTTGTTGTTATTGTTTGACATTCAATCCAGCTAGAAAACAACGACCAATTGCACCGAAATTAGAAACTTCAAGTCCTACTAGAAATCGATTACAACAAAATGTTTCGGATTTAGAGGATACATCCGGTGGTAGTGATTCAGAAGCAGAAACAGATCCTATAATCACGGAACCACGTTGTGACAGCCCCCAACAACAAAATTTAGAAAGTGAAACGTCACAACAAGACGATATGAAAGAAGAATCGACTGAATCAACTGAAACAGTTGCTGAAGATGATGATATAACAGACAAAACCACTGAAGAGAAAGTAGAAGAAAGTAGAATCGAGACAGTTGAAGAAACAATGCAAACTGCACCATTCATAGATGATTCTAATGACGAACAAGATGCTGAATTGTTAGAAGAAACGACACAAAAAGACTGACAAAAGTATAAATCATCTAATATAAATTACGAGTATATCAGGTTTCTTTTTAATTTGTTGTATGCATCTATTTATTTGTGCTATATTTATCTACATTGGACCGTCTGAAATTGACTTCCTTTCAGTATAATCATGTAAATTGTAAATAACAAATTTCTTCAATTCTCTGTTCTTCTCGACTCATTATTTATGTGGTTTTGGATTGTGATTATTATGGATTGTTTATCATTTTGTTTAGGTGCCTTTCTGCATTTTATATACAATTTTTCAATAAAGCTTCTCAAATACTTATCCGGTTGTTTGTTTTATTTTGAAACAATAAGTTAGGTTAGAAAAGATTGAGGTTAAAATAATTTGAATGACAGTGTTGCACCTGACATGAAAAATCCCCAACTCCATTTCGATAAATATCACCTGATTTGTACATTTTAGAACGTAATTACCGTTTAATCCCATTAAAACAATCACAAATAAACTGATTTAATTGAATAATTCGATCAAATTTATCTAAAAAAACCAATTTAAAAAAGTTTGATCTAGTACCTTAATTTTTCTCGGTGTGGCCAATCTGTTGAAATGTCAATAAATTTCAAATTTTCGAAACGATGGCAGGTGAAACGTTTCTTATCACAGCTCCAACTTTTTTGAAACGTTTATTGCAAGATTTTTGCGAAGAAACAATTGAATTAATCTGTTTAAAGGTAAATTTGTTGTTTCGTTATCAAATACAGTTATTGATATTTTAAAGAAAATTATAGGAGACAATTCAAATTGATCCAATAGAAAACAATGTTGCTGATATTACAAATAATGAATTAGAATTAACTGGAACACCATTACAAATCCCATTAGAAGATGATTCTGTTGATGTAACATTAGTGTTAGATCGTCCAAGAAATTGGATGAAAAATGAAGCCTGTTATCATCCATTAAAATTGGATTCGGCAAGGTTATCTTTAACGTTATCATTTAAACCAATAATTTCAATAAGAAAACTTTCAGGAAATCGCTAAATTCGAGATTACAACAATCTGAATTGAATATACCACGTTATGGTCTATGTGATGGTAATAATGATCGTCATATTGTTTTATTGGGGACCAAACAAACGGAAACATCAATAATTCGTACAATTGCTTATATATTACCGATGGGATTAGCTGATGATTCGATATTTTCCCAAGATTTTATACGGAAATTGAAATTTATCGAACTACCAAGGGCACCTACTGTTTATTCGATAAGAAAATCGTATTTATTGTATGGTCCGATGAATCTGCATGAATCTCATGGATGTGATGGTCAGATTAAAATTGAATTTCGTTCTGTTAATCCGAATCTAAACAATTTGCTTTTGAATCCGTCTTTAACAATGGTAAAACTGTAAAGTTGCGTTTATCGAATAATTCGATTAATTATTGTTGAAAAATTGTAGGAATTGAAAGTGGTTGTTGGTGATGCAAAGTCTGATTTGTGTGATTCTTGGAATGATTTCAATATACTTTATCGTTATTTTAATTTAGCAATTAATGGCAATTTAATTGAAAATTATGAAGTACAAGATGGAAATTTGAGTGATAAAGACATTATTGATAATTTAAATAATACATTTATGCCACATGAATCATTAAATTCTTATAATAAACGTTCGAGTTTTTGGTTGCAATTATGGAACATTTTAAAATGTAATTTACGATTGAATTAGTTTTTTATTCGTTATTTAAATGCATTTTGTATATTTTTTAGGTTGTAAGAATTTGAAATTACTTCAAGATTGTGTCAAGATTTTGTTGATTCAATTAATCGAAAATCCATCAATTAAATGTCTTCTTGATGATGATAATGATACAACTATCAGTAGATTACTTTCAATTCTATTAGAACTTAAATTTGAAATACCAACGAAACAACAATGTTTTGGATTATTATTAGAGATTGGATTTGAGAAACTTAAACACGATTATTGTAGAATTCTTGATAAATATGAAAAAATCAAACATAAATCTATATTACAACATTTAAAGTACATCTACAGTAATTAAACGACAAGTCTAATTCCTCTACAACGTCGGAACACGAACCCGGAACTTCCATTTGCTGTGAATGGCCTAACAAACCGGATTCGGGTCCGGCCCGAACGGTTTCGGATTGCTGTAGACGAATTAGACTTCTATATTTATACAGTGGACTCCCTCTTAATCGCCCACTCTTAAACCGACAACCCTATCAGATTAACCGGACTTCTTGATAACCTAGACAGCGTGACTCTATCATCTCCTAAAATGTGAGGTATCAATAGATGGAGGGTTAAGAGCAATAGATCAGGTGTGGTCGCAGTTTCGGAAAGCTCAGAAGAAGCTAAACGAGCCCTATAATCTAATCTAATTCTATAGTGGACTCCCGCTTAAAGAGGTTCGAACGAAACTATTTAGTCAAAGTAGTGTTTGAATTTATTTGTATTCTTTATTCTTGAAATTGTAACGAAAATTCATTATTTTAATTTATAATGAAATAATCAGCTTAAAAATTGATATTTATTTATTAAAAAAAAAGTAATGAAAGGACTTGGTTACTTTTGACTAATGCGGGGGTGATAAAAAGATGTGGCAACACCGCTGTTGTGTTTGTATATGAAGGTGTATTATGCTTCTCTTTCTAACTGTTTCTCCATCTTCTTTTTACCCTCTCAATTGTCTGTGCGACGTTGCCAAACCTTCGATAATGTGTTTTGCTGTCATTATTCACGATTACAAAACAAAAATTCAATTATTTACGTAGTTTCATCGGTAACCGCATGTTTTAAAGGTGTAATAATGTTCGCTAGATATTCAAGTTTATCATAGTCGGTTTTTAATCCTTCAAAATTCGGCGGTTAATGGCGAAAAAATTAGAAAAAGGCACAATGAACACTTTGCTCCCATAAGAGCCTGTGTATAAGAGCTTTGGAAAATGTCATCTTTAGATTTAGGCATTTTTCTAAAAAACTAGATCGTGAATCGTTTTTAAATTTTGAGAATAGTTCAATCAAGTATTCATTGTGATACCTACCAAATTTCAAATCTCAAAGTTGGAAAACGATTTTTCCTTAATAGATTCGCTCGAACCTCCTTAATCGTCCACTCTTAAACTGGCGATACTCCACACTATCAGGTTAAGAGCAATAGATCAGCTGTGGTCGCAATTTTGGAAGGCTAAAGGAGAGGCCAAACGACCCCTATAATCTAATCTAATTTGACAGTAGACTCCCTCTGAATCGTCCATTCTTAAATTGGCGACATTCCACACAAAGTTTAATGAGGATTACGGCTTCTCTGTTTCTTTTTTTTTTAAACAATAAGACTGCGGCCCTGGCGGACTCCGTTTAAGAGGGAGTCCACTGTGTGTATTGAATTCTTACTTAATGCTACTAATAATTGAAATTTTCCAGTGAATTTCGTATTGATTCACGAGAAAACGCATTTCTATTAGATCCTACAACATTTAAATTGAAACTTTGTCATTTATATAAAATGCATCAGATTGCTGAAAGTTTATTATTTTATCAGAAAACTTCAAAATTATCAACAGTAAGTTTTGATAATTATATTGAATTTATTAATAAAACATTAATTAATGTTAGACA